>CAUYQG010072942.1:0-27054 GCA_963574415.1 Tarsius wallacei | reverse complement strand
GCAGCCTCAATCTGCCGGGCTCCGGCGATCCTTCCGCCTCAGCCTTCCAAGTAGCTGGAATTACAGGCGCACGCTACCACGTCTGGCTGATTTTTTTTTGATTTATTGTAGAGATGAGGTCTCGCTTGCCCAGGCGGGTCTCGAACCCGCGGGCTCAGGCAATCCACTCACCTCAGCCTCCCAAGGGCGCGGGATTACAGGCTGAGCCACCAAACCTGGCTGAAGATAACTTTCTACCCAGAGTAAGAAAATAATGCTCAAGGGTCCCAATTCAGTCTAAGCACATGAAGGCAGGAGAAACATTCATCTCCTGAACACTGAGCCACAGGAGAGAGGCTAGGAAAAGAGAGGCACCTCTTGTCCAACATCTGAGAGTTAATTAGACAAGTATGGAGGTTGAGAAGATCTCTAAGACGCTATAAAAAACAAAACAAAAATGTCAGTTTCTCTGGCATTCATTGCATACAGTAGTTTTCTTGGGGAAGCAGATTGGCTCAACCATGAGAAGAGAGGCAGAGGCTGACCACAGAAGAAACAAATAGTTGTCCTAGCCCTTCTCGTTTCATGAACCTCTGTGTTCTAAAATGAATTTGGCTTTGGCCAGAGACTGCTTATAGAAAATACCAAAGAGGAGCCCAGGAGGTCAAGGCTATGGTGAGTCACGATGGTGCCACCCAGCACTCCAGTCTGGGTGACAGAGTGACCTCAACTTGAAAGGAAGGAAGGAAGGAAGGAAGGAAGGAAGGAAGAAAGAAAATACCAATCAGGGTGTGTGGTAGCAGCAAAGAGAGAGTGTCAAAAAAGAAAAGCAATCTTGAAAAGCAGAATTACTGACCTATAAGGAACCATGTCAACAAGCATCTCGCTGGATTCTGTGGTCATGTTCATCTTGTTTTCAACTGCAGAAAAGCCAAGGATCTGTAGGAGGTTAAAAAAAAAAAAAGGCATATGATTCTCTAAATAGTGTGTATTGCTTCCAGGTGTCCATAGCCTCTGGCAGGACAGAAAATGAAACATGTGGCAGTTCCTGTATATGACATTGGAGAGATGGGCAGTTCAGTGGAGAAGGAAATGGAGATGTCCTCACTAATTTGCTAAGCTCCTTTGGCATTGTAGCCAGAACACAAAGCAAACTGGTCTCTGCCACAATAATGGGAACAAATGGATGCCATAAACTTTTCTGTCCTCACCAACTTTAAATGTCTCTACCAATATCAACATGTCTTCAGATAATGGCTATATCAAGGTCTCAGTTTCAAAGTTTTTAGATCCAGCTACACTCTACCAATATAGATATGCCTTTTTAAGGATTGTTGAGTTATATTGCGTGAGAAACTTGATTAACCCCTAATAATGTGGAGTAGCATTTTTTTCTTTTTTGAAAGACAGGGTCTTGCTCTGTCGCCCAGGATGGAGTGCAGTGGTGCAATCACGGCTCACTGCAGCCTCAGACGCCTGGACTCAAGCGATTCTCCTGCCTCAGCTTTCTGAGTAGCTGGGACTACAGGTATGTACCACCACGTCTAGCTAATTTTTAAATTTTTTGTAGAGTCAAGGTCTCACTAAGTTGTCCAGGCTGGTCTCAATTTCCTGGTCTCAAGGGATCCTTCTGCATTGGCCTCCCAAGGTGCTGGGTTTACAGGTGTGAGCCACTGTGCCCAGCTGCCTAGGTTTTAAAATACTAATTATATAGTTGCTTTACCCCATTTTCCCCTCTAGCACATCAATCTTTTCCCCGCATCAACTCCAAGAGTTCAACCAGACACTGAGCGGGATGGCAGTTGTCATCTATGTCACTGTGGTCAGATGAAGACTCCTAGGAAGCCTACCAATCATAATAGAAGGAAGACTCTAGATCACAGCTTGGATCAGAGACGAAGAGTCCTGGGTTTTATATGGTTAAGGGACAAGATGTATGGCAAGTGGCCAAGGAACTCTTTAAAAATTTTTTTTAAATTAAGACGGGATCTCTCTATGTTGTCCAGGCCGGTCTCAAACTTGTGGGCTCAAACAGTTTTCCCACCTTGGCCTCCCAAAGTGCTGGGATTTCAGGCATGACCACTGTGCCTAGTTAAGGAATTATTTTATTTTGAGTATAAAGGTAATACTTGCTCATAAGACAAAATGAAGAAAATATGAAACATTGAGAAGCAGAAATAAATCACCCAAAGGCAACTACTGTTAACACTTTTCTTGTGTTTGCTATATAGCGTAAATATACACACGCACAAAATATGAGCTTATAGTATGTATACTTTGTTATAACTAAGGGACTATTGAATTGTCAGTATATTCTGCCTGGATCACAGATGTTTTCTTGCAATTTTTCCTAAATATTTGAGACTGCTTTCTTGAAGAACAGATTGATAGGTATGTGCAACTTCCTCCAGGACATCTCAACAGTAGTTTCTTGGCAGGTGCTGTAGAGAAGCTTTTTACACTCCAGGTCATGACCCCTTCCATCCTCCTGTCCCATTTTCCTCACTGCCTATGGAAACAGAGAGGTCTTTTTCCAGTTCTAACCTGTATCTCTAATCCCTGCTATGTGGCAGAAAGTGTTTCCCCTTCACTTGACTTGACTCATGTATAAGTGGTATATTGCAGGCTGCAATAGCTTGTGAGTACAAATTAGGTCACAAAAAAATTCAATACCTAAATTGCAAGGATTCTAAGCCTCCACCCATTTTATTGCTGGGCCTCAGTTTCCTCCCCCACCTTACATCATGATGCATTGTAATTATTTACAGCATTCCCCCAAAGGAATGTCTTAACTGTGGCTTATAAACCAATCTGTCAGCCATAGTCAAGCCACAGCATCCTTTGGACCCTCATCTCTCTGCTTTCCTAATAAACCCTGTTCATGTCCATTGCCTTTGAGGCTGCTTAAAAGAACATCATGACCATCCTTGCCACTGATGCCTCTTGAGAGAGGGCTGATGCCTGGGTCATATGTGCTGTGTGCTGGTGACTCCAAAACTGTGGCTCCCTAAGGTGTAAGAGCTGGGCTGGGTTCTGTGAAAAGGAAAGACTAGCTGACTCCATCCTCCAAACTCCACATACACATTGTTTCCTGAGCTCTAGGGTGGCACTCTTTGTGTCCAGGATTTTATTTATTTGTTTTCAAAAATTGACAAATTGGCCGGGTGCAGTGGCTCACACCTGTAGTCCCAGAACTTTGGGAGGCTGAGGTGAGAGAATTGCCTGAACTCACAGGTTTGAGACCATCCTGGGCAACTTGTCGAGACCTCATCTCTACAATAAATAAAAAAAATTAGCCAGGTGTGGTGGCATGTACCTGTAGTTCCAGTTACTTGGAAGACTGAGGTAGAAGGATCTCCTGAGCCCAGCAGGTGGAGGCTGCGGTGGCCATGAGTGTGCCACTGCACTCCAGCCTGGGTGAGAGAGTGAGACTCCAATTATAAAAAAAAAATTGACGAATAAAAATTGTATATATATGTCACATACAACATGTTGTTTTGAAATATCTATATACATGTGGAATGACTGAATCAAGCTATGAACATATGTATTATCATTTTTACATAATTAATATTATTATGCAAATTCACATAATTAACTTTTTTGTGGTGAGAACACTTAAAGTCTACTCTTGTAGCAGTTTTCAAGAATACA
Organism: Tarsius wallacei; assembly: GCA_963574415.1. Taxonomy (NCBI): domain Eukaryota; kingdom Metazoa; phylum Chordata; class Mammalia; order Primates; family Tarsiidae; genus Tarsius; species Tarsius wallacei. The sequence continues at coordinate 23,421 of CAUYQG010072942.1, read as the reverse complement.
ATACATTGTTATTAACGATAGTTGTACAATAAACCTCTTGAACTTGTTCCTCCTATTTAACTGAAATTTTGTATCCTCTGACCAGCATCTGCCCACCCCACTCTCTCCCCCAGCCACCACCCCAGCTCCTGGTGACCGCTGTTCTACTCTCTACCTCCATGAATTCAATTTTGTTAGATTCCACATGTGAGATCATAAGGTATTTGTCTTTCTGCGGCTGGCTTATTTCGCTTAGTATAATGTCCTCCAGATTCATCTGTGTTGTCAAAAATGATAGGATTTCCAGCTTTTTAGGGCTGAATGGTATTCCACTGTGTATAAATAGCACATTTTCTTTATCCATTCATCCATTGATGAACACTCAGGTTGATTCTACATCTTGGATATTGTGAATAGTGCTCCAACAAACACGGCAATGCAGATATCTATTCAACATTTCATTTCCTTTGGATATACCCAAAAGTGGGATTGCTGGATCTGTGTACAGGGTTTTGAAAAAGAGCCTTACAGCTTCTGGCCTTTATGAATTAATAGCTTTTCAACCACTCAAAGGAAGAAAGAGTATGCACCTCAGTAAGGAGACAGCAGTTCTGAGAGCTTGCTCTGAAATTCCAAAGCAGTATTCTTCAATCTTAAAGAGGATGGGCCTGGATTAGTTAGTGTGGGTTAGATTATGCTGTGGCAACATAAAAATGATATCTTGGCATTTTAACACATACAGGTTTTTTTTTGCCCATAGAAAGCTCATTGTGGGATGGTGGCTCTGTGGGGCAATTTCTATGCAAACAGTGCATCAAGGATCTGGGTTAATTCCACCTGGGGACTCCAGTTCCTTAATATACTATCCCTAGCATCACCACAGCAGGGGAAGAAAGAATATGAGAGCTTGCATCTATTCTTGTTTGCTTTGGCTCAAAAGTCATAGGGTCCTTCTAACTACAAGGGAGACTGGGAGATGCAGGGGTACATGGATATTTGGTGAGTTTTAAACATCTTTGCCATAGAACGCCACTTAAGGAGAAAATGATTCTCATGGGCATCCAAGAATTCAGCAATCCTAAAATGAAAAATGCTGACTTTAAAAACCTGAGCTTTATTTATGAAAAGATCATCATGGGAAAATTTTATTACTGCAAAAGATAAATTTTATCAGCACATTTTAAAAAAGAAACAAGAAACATTATCATTAGATACCAGTGAGCCCTAGCTCTGCTACTTATTAGTGAAATGGATTAGAAAAAACATGTAACATCTCAACTGCCTCAGTTTCCTTTATATATCTCTATTTTTTATTGAGGTATAATTAATATAAAATAAAATGCACAGATTTTAGATGTGCAGTTCTGTATTTTGATGAATTTATACATCCAGGCAACTGCTGCCCTAATTAAGACATGAAACATTTCCATCACCCCAATAAGTGTGTTTTGTGCCTTTATTTATCTATTTATTTATTCATTCATTCATTCTTGAGTTGTGGTCTCACTCTGTCTCAGTGGAATGTAGTAGCATGATCACAGCTCACCATAGCCTTGACAGCCTGAGTTCAGGCTCCAGAGTAGCTGGAAATACAGGCACATGTTACCATGCCCAGCTAATTTTTTTGATTTTTTTTTTTTTTTAGAGATGGGGTCTCACTGTGTTGCCAACTGTTCTGGTCTCCAACTCCTGAGTTCAAGCAATCCTCCTGCCTTGATCTCCCAAAGTGTTGGGATTACAGATGTGAGCCACCGTGCCTGGCCTGCCTCTTTATTTAATTCTTTCCACATGGGCAGCCACGTGGCATCTATCTTTTTGCCACTGTAGATTAAGATTAGTTTTTCCTCCTCTGAGAATTTGTATAGTTTTTTTTCCCTCCCTGACTGCCTGAGGATCAGCAGCCATCATGAATGACACAGTAACTATTTGAACCAGGAAATTCATGACCAACCGTCTGCTTCAGCGGAAACAAATGGTCATCGATATCCTTCACCCCAGGAAGGCAACAGTATCTAAGACAGAAAATCAGGAAAAACTAGCCAAAATGTACAAGGCAACACCAGATGTCATCTCTGTATTTGGATTCAGAACTCATTTTGGTGGGCAAGGTAACTGGCTTTGGCATGATTTATGATTCCTTGGAATATGCAAAGAAAAATGAACCCAAACATAGACTTGCAAGATATAGACTGTAGGAGAAGAAAAAGACCTCAAGGAAGCAGCAAAAGGAATGCAAGAACAGGATGAAGAAAGCCAGAGGGACTGCAAAGGTCAATGTTGGTGCTGGCAAGAAGGCAAAGGATTAAAGATGATGCAGTGACAATATCTGTGGCCATTGTTTGGATTTTTCATGACCAGCTTAATAAACTAAAAACTTAAAAAAAAAAAGAATTCATATAAATGGAATTATATAGTATATAGCCATTTGTGTCTTTTTTTCTTTCATGTCACATAATGTTTTTGAAATCCACGTTGTATATATCTCTAGTTTGTCCTTATTACTGAAAAGTATTCTCTTGTACGGGAATCATTACACACATTGTGATATGTGACTTTTTGTGACTAGTGTCTCTCTCTACTTTGTAGATTTGTACATCCAAAAGGATTAGAATTGAAGGTTAGAGAACAAACTTGGAATTTTAAACTGGGATAGAAGCAGAAACAGTATATATTAGGATCTTTGCAGTAGCCAAAATGGACTACTTTGTAGCCAATTAAGTTGCCTGCCTTAATACTGGAGCATAAGCTGAATCGGAACGAAGGTTCCCAATAATCTGTATAAACTAGGGCTACAGGATAGGCAGCCTTAGAGGACCTGGGTGGTGTGTTCAAATTTCTCTGGGAGGGACTGGTCTTCTTGACTTCACCCTCAGGTACTGTTGTTGAGCTTGTTTTTGCTGAATATGCTTGAATTTTGCTTTCTTGAGTTTTGCTCTGTTGTTGGATATATGTTCATTTTTGAGACCATCTCTTTCCAAAGGCTGGGGTTTGGGTGTAGGATCTTATTGAACGAGATGTTCAAATCTTCCCATTGTTTCTATGTGAACACAGTTTGTTTCCTTGTGAATGCATCTAATGCTTGCCAAAGGAAAGGGCTGTTCATTTCGCCCTTGGTTCTTTGGCCCTTTGTCTGTAATCATTTAAATATGGGATCCCTAATGCCTCAACTCTTGAAGTCTATTTTCTTTAGAAAGGTCCTCTGAGCCTGACATCTCCTAATTTAGATGTGTTCCTATGTTCAGGTCCAGGAACGAGCTAACTCAATTTCTTTATTGTAGCATAGTGAGAATGAAAGGAACAACAGTATGATTTCAACTATATTAAAATAGAAGCAAAACTTCTACATAGAAAAAGATGGAAATTCACTAATATCAAGCATAGGCATAGGCCTGTCATATGATTGTCTGAAAGAAGAAAGGTGTGAATAACTGAAGACGTTCAAGTATCAACAGTTTATTTTGGATGGTGCAACCATAGGAAATTTCTTTTCCTCTCCCTACTCCCATTTTAAGCTTCTTTATGTTTTTCAAAAAATTTAGAATGAGACTATGTTACTTTCATAAGAGGAAAAAACCCTATTTATATTTTTGAAATATTACAAGAAAGAGGCAATAGGTAAAATTACTTAGAAAATAAGAATTTGGGGGAGGGAGATCTGTTATACAACATGGTGACTGTAGTTGATAATGTATTATACACTCAAATTGTGAGGAGTAGACCTTAAATATTCTCACAGTGAAAAAATGTAGGTTGAGTGTGGGCATTCTGGGAGGCTGCAGCTGGAGGATTACTTGAGGCCAGGAGTTTGAGACCAACCTAGGCAGCATAGGGAGAGCCTGTCTCTACAAAAAAAATTTTTTTAATAGCTGGGACAAAGTATAATTACTTATAAAATAAGTACCTGCTATGGTCTGAATGTTTGTGTCCCCCCAAACTCGTATGTTGAGGCCTAATCATTAATGTGATGGTATTAAGAGATGGAACCTTTAGGAGATTATTGGGTCTTGACAGTAAAGCCTTCATGGATGGGGTTAGTGCCTTTGTTGAAGAAGGAGCTAGCTAGCCCCTTCCACTATATGAAGACACACTGAGAAGGCACCAGCTACAAGAGAGCGCCCTCACTAGATACTGAGTCTGCCTACTCCTTAATCTTGGACTTTACAACTTCTACACTGTAAGAAACAAATTTATGTTGTTTATGAAAAAAAAATTAGCTGGGCGTGATGACATGTGCCTGTAGTCTCAGTTACTCAGGAGGCTGAGGTGGGAGGATCACTTGAGCCCAGGAATCTGAGGCTGTGGTGAGCTATGATTACATCACTGCATTCCAACCTGGGCAATAGAGCAAGACCCTGTCTCTAAAAAACAAACAAATAAATAAAATAGTTTAAAAATGTAAGTATGTGAAATGATGACTGTTAATTAGCTTGATTTAACCATTTCAAAATATATAACATATGCCAAACATCACATTGTATACTGTAACTATATAGTTTTTGTCAACTACACCTTACTTTAAAAATGTTAAAAAAAGAAAATAAGCATGTTTTTACAAATATAAGCATATATTTAAAACTTAACGTATTCAACTTTGACACATATCAAAATATATTTTTTAGAATTCTAAAATTGTCTAAACCATGAATTTGGGGCATCAAAAGCACCTACCAGAAATAATTCTATGGGAAACTCGATGGGATACTGTCTGAAAAAAATTCTGATACATTTGTTGATTCTCAGAGCAACAGCAGTGGTTAGAAATAGTAGAATGCTGGTGGAATTAGCTTTTGGAAGAGCTATGCAGTAATTAATTATGTCCTGAAAGAAAACAAAATTAAAGAGGCTTAGCAAGGGATATCATAATTGCCTAAATCTAGACAATGGCACTCTTTCTAGATTGGTAGATTAGTTAAAAAAAGAAGTCCCTGGATAGAGTTGCTGGGCACAAGGGTCTTTATGCATATTACTAGAACAGTGAGGGCAAGTCATGGGGGGGGGGTGATATTGGTTTTTTTAAAATTTAATTTAATTTTTTATTTTTTTATTTTTTTATTTTTTTTTGAGTAGGAGTCTCACTCTGTCACCCAGACTGGAGTGCAGTGGCCGCTCCCGGCCACCGCAGCCTCGACTTGCTGGGCTCCGGCGATCCTTCCGCCTCAGCCTTCCAAGTAGCTGGAACTACAGGCGCGCGCTACCACGCCTGGCTGATTTTTTTGATTTATTGTAGAGGTGAGGTCTCGCCAAGTTGCCCAAGCGGGTCTCAAACCCGCGGGCTCAGGCAATCCACTCACCTCGGCCTCCCAAAGCGCGGGATTACAGGCTGAGCCACCGAGCCCAGCGGTTTTTTTTTTAAGTTGAAAAAGAGATATTAAAAAAAAGTTCAATAAAGAGACAATACACTTTACATGGTTCTGCACAATGGAGTTCTGTTTATTAGCCTATCATTATTAATTTTCCCAGATCATACATGTTCTTTAGCTTAGCTCTTACCCTATTCTTGTATTCAGGGACTGCTTAGTATTTTAGATCTTTTATTTGTTTTAGGATATATGTCTGTAACAAAGTATGTAACAGGAATAATTATGATAAATACAGTATCTTAAAGGTCAAATTTTAATATAAATCATGATAATTTATAAGGCTGGACTAAAATGGTTAATGCAACTGAGAGCATGATCTAACCAGCATCTGCAATTCACCAAGACCTTAAATCTACTAGAAGTGAAACTATTTCTGGGACCCTCTTGACTGAGCTGCTCCTTTCAGAACGGGCAGGAGTCCCTCTACAGGGCTCCACTTCCCTTTGGAGGCAAGGGAAGGGCCATTTGTAACTCTGAATGAGGGCTGAAATTACTCACATAGAAGAAGGCGATGGGACCAGCGTGGAAACTAATCATAATCCCGAAGATGCAGGTCACCTGGGACAGCATGATGTGCAGTGCCACAGCGGCCAGGTAAGCACTGACCGTAGCCTCCGTAAGGTAAGTGGCAAAGAAGCCAAAACCCAATACACTCATTGATAGCTGCAGGGGGGTTCAGATAGAAAAGAAATCCAGAGTAGGGCAGAGTGTCTTCAAACCAGCAATGGCACCAATGGTGTCTCCAGGGGTCCCACAGCCCCTCCTCAGCAAGAAGTGTTTCCAACAAAAAAATTCAGGTAGGCTCCTTTGATAACTCTTGTGTCTCTCTTTCCCCAGTGAACATTAGTTGGTGAGATAAGGTGGGTCCTTGTGTGTTGACCAGAGGCTCCCATCAAGCCCTAGCCCACACCTTTTCCTCCTTCCTTTGTGAGCACTGTCACCTGCTTAAGTTCTGGCCCCACAATCTACTGCCATCTAGATTGACATGGGGAAAACAGTGACAAGGTGATCAGAACAAGCCTTTGCCTTTTTAAAGGCTCTCTCATTGGAAGCTTTGATAGCCCTTTCCAGGAGATGTTGACATTCTCATGAGGAATGCGGTTTTTCTCAGAAGAAAAGAGAATTCCAGAAAACTAGAATCCATCTCGAATTTCGTTGCCATTGACTATTATCTTTACTAAGAATGATTAAACTGAATTTATTTGTGTCTTCAGGATTATGCATATACTGAAGACATAAATAAACAAGATATTTTAGATGTCTATATGCATATGCATGATACAAATATTTGTTATATATGTTATATAATACATAATAAAATTTTATACATACTCACAAATAATCTAAAAGGATAAATACCAAACTATTAACAGATATTACCTTTGGAGAATGGGAAATTTTATAATTTATACTTTTTTTTTTTTTTTACTGTTTGAGATGTTCATCTTTTATAATTAAAAAACACAATTAGAAAATTGATAGAGGGTGAGTCCCAATTCCTTTAAGAGGGTAGGTTAAGAAAATTGGCACAGCCCAGTGAAGACTATTCAGTAGTAAACAAGTGGCTTAGGGTGGGGGAGGGAACAAAACACAAGTCTTAAAGCCCACTGTTGTTACCACTTTACTCTCCCCTGCACTAAAAGAAAACAGACAACAAACAAACTTGGAAAAATACATCTTTTAGCTTTAAAAGCTTTTTGTTTCAAAGCTTTCAAGGTGTCTCCCTTAATCTCCTGTTATTACTGCCCAGTATGCTCTATTACTCTAGTCAGGCCAATCTGCTTCCCAGTTTGTGTGTGACTGGCTGATTCCTACTTCTGAGCTTATGCACAAACCCTCTTATTTCCGTCTCTGCCAATCCATGTGCTTTCAATCCATGTGCATTGAATCCAAGTGCTTTGAAAAGCTCAGTAAGATTCTTATTTTTTAAGAGGTATAGGGAGGCCGGAGGCTTGGTGGCTCAGCCTGTAATCCCAGCACTTTGGGAGGCTGAGGCAAGTGGATTGCCTGAGCCCGTGGGTTTGAGACCAGCCCAGACAACTTTTTTTTGGCAAGACCTTGTCTCCACAATAAATAAAAAATTAGCTGGGTGTGGTAGCACTTGCCTGTAGTTCTGGCTGCTTGGAAGGCTGAAGCACAAGGATTGCCGAGCCCACTGCACCCCAGCCTGGGCAACAGAGTGAGACTCCAATTCAAAAAAAAAGGTATAGTGAAAAGAGTGTGATTCCTGAGGTTACAGAATCTGGCTTCTGTTCCAGCTCTGCTATTAAATGGTAAGTGTGGACAAGTTAACTAACTCTCTGAGCCTCAGTTTCCTCCTCTGTAAAATGTGAATAATGCTCAATACACAGTGTTTTGTATGGATTAAATCTCATAACACACTTAGGACACCAAGTACCAATCTGAAAATAGTGAAAGATGCAAATATATTATTCATTCTTTACTCCAGCCTTTCTTTTCACCTTATAAATGGCAAATATCAACAATTCCCATAGAACTCTTTGTTGCCCACTGTGATACGGCATCAGATTCAGTGTTAACATAATATTCGAGGCAGCCATTGTCAATCAGTCAGAGATGGCCTGTGGGATCAAACCTGCCTGTCATTCTCACAGAAAGCCAGTACTAACTACTGAATGAATTAAATAAAGGTCTCAATAAGTAGTTGTTTCCTACCCAGACAACCCCAATGCAATGAAAAGTTATTCTTTTACTTCATGTTCTTTTGTCATTAAACTCTTCGCTTTTATGAATATTATTTTGTACTTTAAGATTATCTAGAGCACAGATTCTACAGGCAGTCAACCTTGAAACTGAATCCCAGTTTGGTAACCTACGGGTATCCACTAGAGGTTGGGGACAACATTTTATAATTTACGCATTTCTTTCCTGTCGAGATGTTCATCTTTTATAACAAAAACAAAACTAGAAAGCTGATAATTAGAGGGTGAGTCCCAATCCCCTTAAGAGGGTAGGTTAAGAAAACTGGCATAGCCTGATTTCCTTAGAATAAGAACTGTAGTAATCCTTACCCTCATAACAAGAGTTGTTGTGAGGATCAAATGAGGTAATACCTGTAAAGTATTATTTAGAACAGTGACTAAAACATAGCAGTAGATATTAGCCATTGTTATTATCTAGTTTCCTACTTCTCTTTCAAAGTTAAACTTTTTATTTTAGATCATTGTAGATTGACATGTAGTTGTAAGAAACAATACAGAGAGATCCCGTAGCCCTTTACCCAGCTCTCCCAATCTTGCAACATCTTAGTATAATAATCTCAACCAAGATATTAATATTGATACAGCCAAAATGGCTCCAATGCCATAAGGTTATGGGGATGGAACATCCCTCCTGTTGCTCCCATTTCCCTATCACCCCTTCCCCCACCTTGCATCCTCTTAGCTCTACCTCTGTCCTTAACTCCTGGCAACCACTGTCTGTTCTCCATTCCTATAATATTGTCACTTCGAAATGCTACACACATGAATCATTTATTATATAAACTTTTCTATTTCCAATTTCATTAATTTTTGCTTTTTATTATTTCCTTCTATTTGTTTTGTGTTGCTTTTGTTCTTCTTCTTCTAGGTTCTTGAAGGTGGGGCTTGGATGATTAATTTGAGATTTTTTTCCCTTTCTTCTACTGTATGCATTTTAGTGGCATAAATTTCCCCCTCAGCACTGATTTAGCTGTGTCCCACAAATTTTGATATGTTTTATTTTCATTTTCAATCCCTTTGCTGTATTTTTAAAATTTCCCTTGAGGCTTTCTCTTTGAACCATGGATTATTTAGAAGCATGCTGTCTAGTTTCTAAGTGTTTAGGGATTTTTCTTTCTTTTTTTCTTTTTTTGGAGTTAGGGTCTCACTCTGTCACATAGGCTGAAGTGCATTGGCATGATCACTGCTCACAACAGCCTTGACCTTCTGGGCTCAGGTGAACCTTCCACCTCAGCATCCTGAGTAGCTGGAACTACAGGCATGTGTCAAAAACTTTTTGGTTTTTCGTAGAGACAAGGATTCACTATGTTGCCCAGGCTGGTCTCGAACTCCTGGGCTCAACCAATCTGCCTCTCTCAGCCTCCCAAAATGCTGAGATTATAGGCATGAGCCACCACACCCAACCCAACGTTTTGTTATTGAGTTCTAGTTTGATTTTACCTTCTCTGTTTGATTTAGATTTTTAAAAATTTATTGAGTTTTATTCTATGGTCTAGAATATGATTTATCTTGGTACATATTCTGTGGGTTTGTAAAAAGAATGTGTATTCTGCTGTTACTGGATGAAATGTTTTGTAAATGTCTTTTAAATCTTGTTAATTGATAGTATTGTTGAGTTCTATTATATACTTCCTGATTTTCTGTTTAGTTGTTCTGTCAACTGTTCAGAGAGGAATGTTGATGTCTCCAATAAAATTGTGGATTTGTTTATTTTACTTTCAATTCTATCGGATTTTGCTTTACAGATCTTGCAGCTCTGTTGTTTGATGCATACGTATTTAGGATTGCAATGTCTTCTTGGTAGATTGATTCCTTTTTCAACTTTATTGGGGTGTACTTGATAAAATTGTATATGTTTATAGTGTACATGATGACTTGATATGAATATACATTGTGAAATGATTACTACAATCAAGTTCATTAACACATCCTATTACCTCACATCATTTTTTTTTTCTCTTTTTCTGGTGAGAAGGTAGATTGATCATTGTATCATTATATAATGTTCCTTTTTGCCTCTGGCAATTTTCTTGACTCTGAAGTCTACTTGATCCATTATTAATATGTCATTCCCTGCTTTCCTTTGATTAAGGTTTGCATGATATATTTTTCTATTTGTTTACTTGTAATCTGTCTATATCACTATATTCAGTGATAATTTCTTATATACAGCATATTTTTAATATACCAATATTTATCTTTAATGTAAATATTGATACATTAGGACTTAAATCTGACATTTTTCTCTTTGTTCTCCCTGTTTTTCATTCATCTTTTTCTTTTTCCTTCTTGTGAATTACTTGAATATTTTTTAGAATTCCATTTTGATTTAATCTATCATGTTCTTGAAAAATCTTTGAAGAGTTTTTTAGTGGTTGCCCTAGATATTACATTATATACATAACTTATAACAGTGTAGGAGTTGACATTTTACCGCTTGAGCAAAGTGTATAAACCTTGCCTCTCTTGTGTCTGTTTATAAAAGAAATTTTGTTTGGTTTTGTTGTTGTTGTTATTGGATTTATTTGGTCTGCCATGTGTTCATTGAGAGCATGAGGGGCTACAAGGAAGCCCTTGGTATCTGGGGCTTTGGCCTGGCATCTGCCTGGACAGTGACCCCCACAGTCAACTGGGGATGGCTTCTCTACCACCTGGGTTTACTTGAAAATGTGACTCTTGGCTCCACTCCACCCAAAGCCTTTGGACCTGAACATGCGCAAGTAGCAGGAGTAGTTGCAATAGGGTTTGCCTTCATGATTGGCATGGCCCCTGGAGGCCAGCATCTTTCCTCATTTCTCATACTTCAGGCAAGGCCAATGCCAGTCCTTGCCCAGGGAAGTCACCTACTCAGTGAAGTTCACCTCCTTGTTACACTTGGATCACTTGGACATGGTGGCACTGGGTCCAGTGAGGTGGCTGCAGCTGGGGTGGGAGCAGCCTGTTGGCACAGAACTGGGTGAGTCCAGCTGGGTTGATGGCTTTCAGAAAGAATTGTTCATTTATTTCAGTCCTGAATTAACTTTTTGTGTAGAGATGAGTTCTTGCTCTGTTGCCCAACACATTTTGAACCACATCAAGCAGTGTAATAATTTTGCTTCAACTATCAAACATAATTTCAAAACTTGAGATGACAGGAAAAGTCTATCATATTTATCCATGTTTTTACTCTTCCCATTTTTTTCTTCCTTCTTGATATTCTAAGATTTCCTCTTTTATCATTTCCTTTTTGTTTAAAGAAGGTTTAGCCATTCTTTTAGTGTAAGTCTACTGGTGAAAAGGTCTCTTAGTTTTTCTTCAACTGAGAGTATCTTGATTTTCCCTCATTCCTGAAGGATATTTTCACTGGGTATAGAATTTTGGATTTACAGTTATTTTCTTTCAGCATGTGAAAAATTTTGTGCCACTTTTTTTCTGGCCTCCACATTTTCTGATAAGAAATCTGCTGTCATTCAATTTGTTTTCCCCCTGTAGGTAAAATGTTGTTTCTCTAGCTGCTTTCAGAATATTTTTCCTTTTGTCTTTAGTTTTCAGAAATTTGGCTATGATTTGTCTCAATGTGGGTTTTTGTGGGTTTTCTTATTTGAGTTTTCTCAGTCTCTTAAATCTGTAGGTTTATATATTTTAGCAAATTGGTGGAGTTTTCAGTTATTATTTCTGTAAGCACTTCAACTCCACCTTCTTTCTCCTCTCTTTCTGAGATGCCTATAACACAAATGTTAGCTGTTTTGTTATAGTCTCACTTGCCCCTGAGACTCTGTTTGTTTTCAGGCTGTTTTCTCTTTGCTATTAAGATTGGGTAGTTTCTATTGTTCTTTCTTTCAGTTTATTGTTTCCTTCTTCTTTCCCTTCCTTTCCCATCATTTGAATTTGTAAATTTTGGGTGATGTATTTTTCAGTTCTAAAATTTTCATTCAATTCTTTATATCTTCTATTCATTTGCTGAGGCTTTCTATTTTTTTATTTGTTTCAAGCATAGTTTATGATTGCTTGCCAAAGAATTTTAAGGATGGCTGCTTTAAAATCCTTTCCAGGCCAAGTGCAGGTCTCACAGCTGTAATCCCAGAACTTTGGGAGGCTGAGGCAGAATGATTGCTTGAGCCCAAAGGATTGCTTGAGACCAAAGGATTGCTTGAGTCCAGGAGTTCAAGACTAGCCTAGGTAACATAGTGAGACCTCATCTTTACAAAAATAAAGATATCAAAAAATTAACCAGGTATGGTGGCAAGCGCCTGTTGTCCCAGCAACTAAGGATGCTGAGGCAGAAGGATTGCCTGAACCCAGGAGGTTGAGGCTGTGGTTAGCTGTGATAGTGCCACTGAACCCCAGCCTGGGTGACAGTGAGACTGTGACTCAAAAAAAGTTTTTTTTCCCAGATAATTGTAATATTTCTGTCATTTCAGTGTTGCCATCTTCTTATTGTCTTTTTTCACTCAAGTTGAGATTTTCCTGGATTTTGGTATGGCAAGTGACTTCTGATTGAATCCCAGACATTTTGAGTACTGCTGTGAGACTCTGGACCTTATCTAAACCTTCTGTTTTAGCTAGTTTACTTTTGATAAAGCTGTGGCAGGGAAAGGAGATGGTGCCACTTTGTCACTGCTGGGTAAAGGTAGAAGTCCAGATTCACCACTTGGCCTCCATTAACACCAGAAACAGTAGGTAATTTTCATTATTACTGGGCAATAGTGAGAATTCTAATACCCCACTAGACCTCCATTGATGCTACGTTGGCAAGAAAAGCAGGAATGCCTTTACTTCCTCCCACATGGCCTCCATTGACATCATGGCAGAGGGGGCTTAGCCACATTACTGCTGTGAGGTGGTGATAGACCTGACTATTCACAAGGCCTCCTCTGATATCACCTGGGTGAAGAGTAGGAGGGATGTCTCATTAATGTCCAGCAGGGATGCAAGTCTTGACTGCTTACTTGGGTTTCTTTGACACTACCCTAGCTGGGGAGGTAGTGGTGGTAGGTACCTTATTACAGCTGGGCAAAGGTGGAAATCTCCATTCCTTACTTGGCCTTTTCTGGCCTGGGTGGGGCTGACATCAGTTTTTTTTTTTTTTTCTTTTTCTTTTCCTTAGTGTTTGACTGGAGTAGAGTGGTTATTGTCTAACAGGTTTTAGTCTTGCTAGCCTTTCTTGGTCCTGTGGTTGTAAAAAGCAGGATTTTGTTGGGAATTTTAAAAATCTGTGCCTGTTGGAATTTGGGTTTCTGACTTCTTCTGCTGTAATTTTGAAGTATAGGAGGCAAAAAGAAAGCCCAGGTAAGTCACCACCAAGTTGTTCCTCAGGCCCTGAAGTTCCAAGTCAGTCTGCCCTCTTTGCTTCATTTTTCAGAGTCTTTTTGTATTTGTTTTTATATATATTGCCCAAGGTCTTTAGTGGTGCTTAACAGGAGGAATAGGGAAAAGTACATCTATTCCATCTTCCTGGAAATGAAATGTCTCCTCCCTTTTCAGATACAAAAAACCCAGGCTTGAAGGAAGGGAAAGAACATGTCTAAGGCCACTTAGAGAATTAATGGGTTGCTGACATATTGCTTATATTTTATCTTATTCCACAAGATTGAGCTTTTTAACCATAGGTACTACACATTTTTTCAATTTTCGTCTTTGTTAAAGTACCTGGGCACATTTCCCTGTGCCCAGTAATTATAACTTATTGATGCTTATTATGTGACAGGTTCTGGGCTTTAGCATGCATTCACTCACCTAATCCTCATAAGAACCCTGCAAATTAAATATTATTCCACTTTACATGTGGGGAAACTGAGGCCCACAAAAGTAAAATCACTTAACTGAAATTTGTACAGCTCATAAATATCAGGGCTATAGTCTCCCATGATGATGCCTGCCTTTGAAGGTCCCCAATAAATCCTTACCTAATGAAAGTCTTTTTTTTTTTTTTTTGAGTTGGCATCTCACTCTTGTCGCCCAAGCTGGAGGGCAGTGGCACACCCGGTTACTGCAGCCTTGACCGGCTGAGCTTAGGTGATCCTTCCACCTCAGCCTTCCAAGTAGCTGGAACTACAGATGTACGCCACCACGCTCAGCTAGTTTTTGTGATTTATTGTAGAGACGAGGTCTCACCAAGTTGCCCAGGCTGGTCTTGAATTCCCGGGTTCAGGCAATCCTCTCCCCTAGGCCTCCCAAAGTGCTGGGATTACAGGCTGAGCCACCGCGCCCGGCCGAAAGACAGTCTTAGGGAAGATTAATGAACATCAACTAAAGAGTGGGTTAGTTGAGAAAAAAGATAAATAATGCTGGAAGATGAGACTTAGTTCAGTAGGTGAAGCTTTAGGTGGCAGATTCTCAGAGGAAATTAAAGACACTGCCAAAATAAGTTTTGAGATTTTAATAAGTCACTTGTATTATTGTTCTTTAGCTTTGGCCCTGTCATTGCAGAAAAAGGATTCCAGGTCTGACTATAAAGCTTACTAACCAAAAGTACTGTGTGTGGACCTATGAGGCTATTCTTTTTTTTTTTGGAGTCTCACTCTGTCGCCCAGACTGGAGTGCAGTGGCATGCTCCCGGCCACCACAGCCTCGACCTGCTGAGCTTCAGTGATTCTTCTGCTTCAGCCTTCCAAGTAGCCGGAACTATAGGCAAGGCTATTCTTATTGAAAGAATACAGAGTACTTTTTTATTTTTTATTTTTTATTTTTTGAGTTGGAGTCTCACTCTGTCGCCCAGACTGGAGTGCAGTGGCCGCTGCTCCCGACCACTGCAGCCTCGACCTGCTGGGCTCCGGCGATCCTTCCGCCTCAGCCTTCCAAGTAGCCAGAATTACAGGCGCACGCTAACCATGCCCAGCTAATTTTTTTTATTTATTGTAGAGATGAGGTCTCGCCAAATTGCCCAGGCGGGTCTTGAACCCTCGGGCTCAGGCAATCCACTCACCTCGGCCTCCCAAAGCGCGGGATTACAGGCTGAGCCACTGAGCCTGGCTACAGAGTACTTTTTTAAAAGGCACAATATCAGGAGTGAAACTCTGGGCCATAGTTCCCCAGATCTTTCTTTGTCTTAGAGGAAGAGGGATTGATGAGAATGTTCAGTATTTCATCTTAAATCAGTGGTGGATGATTTCTGAGGAGAGAGAAGTTTTTCACTGAGGAGACAGCTTATCCACACATCCTATAAATTTTCAAAATATGAAACACTGACATTCCAGGTATATCACAATAGATCACAGGAGCGACTAATGGAAAGGGTCCATTTAGAGCCCCTTGATTCAATGCTTTTTCAGGGGTTCAGAGACTCAGATCCTACCTGAATAATCCCAGTCAGAAAAGTGGTGGCTGCCACTACGGCCAAGGAGTTACTATATTTACTATAGTAGGAGGGGACAGAAACATCATCCTTGACGAACGCTCCCATGACCAGATGACCGCTATTGAATGGTTTCACTTTCAGAACATTGATCAGCAGGGCACTCACAAGGAAGTAGGGACCTATGGAAGAAGATGTTAGGCAGAAGGTAAAGTTTCAAGTCCAGGGAAACTGACAGATATTGACAAAAGTAAGGCATGGTCTGATACCATATTGTTCATCTGAAGAACTTTCCTCATTTGAAAGTGACCACTGAGAAACAAGAAAGAACAGGAGAGAGAACCAACTCACAGAATGTTGATGGTGGTGGTCTGGGAATTTAGTATCTTTGCATTATGGGTGTACTGAGTGGGATCCAAAGAGAAATTGGCTGGACATGGGTCTTGAACTCAGCTGCTGTGCCTGCTCTTAGGGAAGGTTAAAAATAAGATGGTGGTGAGAGGATCAGAAAACAAAAGCTCATCAATAACAATGGGAAAAAATAATAATACCCAATACTTCTGAAGGCATTATTATGTGCAAGACAGCACTGAGCTAAACTTATTTCAAACATTATTTCGTTTAATCCTCATATTGACATACACATATATGGGAGCAGAGGCAAATCTTTACTTTTAAAATTACATAATAGAAACAAAGCTCTAACAGTCCTTATTATCAGTATTTGGAAATAATTGTGAGGTGCCTAAGGAACTTGGAAATATTAGAGTAAAAGTCTTTCCTTAGTATTCAAATGTGAAATCAACACAAAGTAAAGGTATGCGATATTGTTCTTTAAAAAAGCAGAATAGCACTTCACATCTAGAAGGATGGGATGGTAACCAGCTTGAATATATAGATGTTATCTGGAGAAAAAGTGTGTCAATCAGAATGATCAATGTAGGGCGATTGGTCAGTTGCTCAGTGGGGGAGCCCAGGAAAGTCACCTCACTGAGTAAATGTTGGCAATGACCTTCCAAGCCTGTTGGGACATTTTGTGATTTGATTTCTATGCAGGTTCACCTAGGCGAGGTAAATATGCTGATTATATGACCTTTAATTAGTCTGGTCTCTGTAACTGTCATTTCTAATGATAAATTATCAGACAAACTTTTGGCTCAGGGAAGGAAAATACTTATCCTGTGGACATCTGTGTTTTGATTACTGTGATAGCATTTTCTCATTGTAGACTGGCTGGCATGCTGTATTATAAGTCAGCCCCATGGAGTCTGGTTATTATGAGAGAAGGATCTATTCTAGGAGTATTGGCACAATCATTTTGGGATCTTCTGGGCTGAAGGAAGCTGGATTCCAGTGTGTGGCAATTTCACCAAAGAAAGTACTTCTGCCTTTTCAAATCATCTTTCTGGCCTGTTTCTCTGGTGGTGACATTAGTAGTGACACTCTGGGAGTATTTATTTTTACAATCTGAACACTAACTGCATGCACAGAATATCTACCTTCTGCCTCCTTCCTTTCTATCTTAAAGATAGCTTTAAGTTGGACTTTAGCAGTAAGTAAACATCTGAAGTGGAAACTTCCTCCACCTCCTGCATATTTCAGTGCTGAACTCACCAATGGACATTTGATGACATGATCCAAAAATTGCATAAATTACTGAAGAACAGAAAGCAGAATACGCAATGTTGAGTGGAGGAATTAGTTGCCTTGCTAGCAAACTAAGCATCAAGCCTGAAAAGCAAAATAATTTTTAAAAAGGTAACTTGGTTTTTAAAAGTCACTTTAGATAAAAACTGTAAAAAATACTTAAAATAAAAATGACCTATGTGTATAGCTGAGTGTGGTAATAGTATCCCTTGATATATAAACCTTCTTATGACTGCCTTTGATTCCTAGCTTCTGTTCCTATTTTGACCCATGCTTTTAAACCTCATTCAATATATAGGCTGAAACACCTTTCACTGCAGCATCTTAATGCTCAACATGGAAAACAAATACCATGGTAATAGGACCCCTAAGTCCATCAGCTCAGAAGCAGCCACATTCCCATCCCTCATCTAGCACAAGAAGATCCTGGGAATTCTCCAGGGCTGAAGACAATACTGCAGAGCAAGGCAAGAATCACACTTGACTGACTTGACTCAAAGTTGGTATGTGTTTCTCTTTCATGTGTCAACCACTCCAATCTCTTCCTTCAGCTCCTTCTTCAATACTTACTTTTTTTCCTAAGGAGCACTATGAGAATTTGGAAATTTTGAAGAAGATGGATTAACGTGCATGATGTCATCCTTTTGATGTTTCAAGCCTGCACCTCCTTCCTTGAGGACCTGTCCTCAATTTATATCATACCAGTATACTCGTCTAATAAATTCAGTTATGAGTTTAGTGAGCTGGCTTATTGTCTTAGATAAGCAAGGCTCTCTTTTTAATGGAAAATTTCAAACATAAACAAGAATGGAGTATAATGAATTCATATGTACTATTTACCCGTCATCCACTTCAACAATGGTCAACTTGTGGCCAATCTATGCCCCCATTCCTCTCCCACCCTGTATTTTTTTGAAGCAAATCCAAGACATTAAATCATTTCATCTGTAGATGTTTCAGTATATGTTTCTAGAAGATGATGCTCTTTTAATTGAACTACAATACCATCATTATTCACAATTGATTATTGTGATAGAGGGTCTCTACGATGATCCACAATGGCCAATCACTATTCTTGCCCTTGTATAACTCCCTCCCACCCCAGTGTGAAATGGATCTATCAATTTGCTTCTTTTCTTTTCTTTTTTTTTGTGTTTTTTCTCTGTAATTCAATAAATGCAAACTCACACCTAAGGGATAGACTATAACAAATGTAATAGGATGTCACTTCTGAGATGAGGTTGCAAAAAGATTGGCTTCCATCTTGGTTGCCTTCTGGCTATCTCATTCAGTTCACCACCTGCTAGGGTTGGCTTCAATAGTGTGTGATCTATGAAGTCAAGACAGAGTCCTGGGCTTAGAACGGCTCCACACTTGGTTTAATGCTTTGTTGTCTTGAAGTGCTGAATAATTTTTGAACAAGGTGTCCCTGCATTTTCATTTTGTATTGAACCCTGCACATGTAGTTGGTCCTGTGAGCTGCTGTGTTATGAAGATGCTCAAGTAGCCTATCCAGAGGCCAACATGGGGAGGAATCCAGGTCTATCAACAGCTGCATGAATGAGCTTGGAAGCAAATCTCCCAGCCTCAGTAGAACCTTGAGATAGCTGACAGTTTGACTGCAATCTCATGAGAGACCTTGAGTCAGAGGTATGGTAAATTTTGGGGTGATCTATTAAAAGTTATTATTTACTATTACATGATATGCTGTGTTTTACAATCCTTGTGTTTAAATCAGGACCCAAGTATGGTTGATATGTCTGTTAAGTCTCTTGTAATCTATAGGTTCCTCCACTGCATTTTATTTCCCTAAGCAAGGCTCTACTGATTGCAAGAAAACCCATACGAGTTAGCTTAAGCAAAATAGGAAATTTATTCAAAGGGTACAAAGGACCTCATCAGAGATTGGAACTAAGGCTGGGCATGGTGGCTCAAGCCTGTAATCCCAGCACTTTGGGAGGCCAAGGTGAGAGGTTTGCCTGAGCCCAGGTGCTCAAGACCAGCCTGGGCAACTTGGCGAGACCTTGTCTCTACAATAAATCAAAAAAATTAGCCAGACGTGGTAGCATGCACCTGTAGTTCCAGCTACTTGGAAGGCTGAGCTGGAAGGATGGCCTGAGCCCAGCAGGTCAAGGCTGTGGTGGCTGTGAGTATGCCACTGCACTCTAGCCTGGGCGACAGAGTGAGACTTCAACTCAAAAATAAACAAACAAACAAAAAAGAAACTGGAACTAGAACTAAAAGCCATCAGGATCCAAAGTGGCTATTTCCCCATGCTTTTTGTCTCTAGGGTTGCATGGTGTTCTGTCTTTGTTTCCAGTTTGGGGCTATAATGAACAATATTGCTATGACTCTCCTTGTGCATGCCTCCTGGTACACAGATTTACATGTTCTTCAAGATTATAAACTCTGATTCACGACTTCTGGGGGAGTTACTAAATAATGCCAAATTGTTTTCCAAATGGTTGTACAATTTATATTCCCACCAGCAATGTATGACAGTTCCCAGTGTCCACATCTATGCTAGCATATGATACTACCAGATTTATTTTAGTGTGTTAGTAATTCATTGCAATTTAATTTTTCACTTCATTAATTACTAATCATGTAGAGCACCCTTATCTAGTTTTTAATGGATCTGTAGGAGTATATATAATAAATAAGTCCTTTGTTATATGTATGTGTTACAAATATCTTCTCCCATTCTGTGATTTGCTTTTTAATTTTTGTAGTGGCTTTAAATGGACAGAAGTTCTTAAATTTTACTTAATTCAAATATATCAATCTTTCTCCTTGGGATTTTCCTTTTGACTTTTGTGTCTTATTTAAGATAACTTTTTGTGAGACCAGTCTAAGCAATATAACAAGACCTCATCTCTACAAAAAAACAAAAATAAAAAAATTAGCCAGGAGTGGTGGCACATATCTGTAGTCCCAGCTACTCAGGAGGCTGAGGTGGAAGGATGGTCTGAGCCCAGGAGTTTGAGGCTGTGGTGAACCATGACTATGCCACTCCAGCCTGGGCAACAGAGACACTAACTCAAAAAAGAAAAAAGAAAAAGAAAAAAAATTTTTCCAACCACAAGATCATGCAGATATTCTCCTATATTATTCCAACAAATCTTTATTGTTTTATCTTTTATGTTTAGGCCTTTAATCTACTCGAACTAGACTTTGTGTATGGTGTGAGGCAAGGGTCTAAAATGTTTTTTCTATATAGACACCCAATAATTTCACATCATCTATTATTAAAAAGTTTGTCTCTACTGACGTATCTGATATAAATCATGTAATTCACGTATGTGTGACTTTTTTTCTGTTCCATTGACCTAATTGTCAATCTCTGCAATATTGTACTGTCTTAATTACTTTTCTTAGTAATTAGTTTAGTAATAAGGCAATTAATTTAGTAATTCCCATTTTTATTGTGAAACATAACATACACATAGAAATAGGTGTTGAGCTTAATATAGATTTATGAAACAAGCACCCATGTAATCACCACCCAAGTCTTTGATCACAACTCCATCTCTCCTCACAGAGGTACTCACTATTTTTACTTTCGTGATAATTTGTTTC
Source organism: Tarsius wallacei (assembly GCA_963574415.1). Lineage (NCBI taxonomy): Eukaryota > Metazoa > Chordata > Mammalia > Primates > Tarsiidae > Tarsius > Tarsius wallacei. Next base: position 2,860 of record CAUYQG010072942.1, on the reverse strand, counting down.
TCTTTATAGTTTCAACTACTAGGGTGCACAATTCTTAAGCAATTTAGTTTGGTTTCATCTACTCATGTATTTATTTATCTTTAAGTCAGGGTCTCACTCTGTCACTCAGGCTGGAATACATTGGCATGATCATGGCCCACTGCAGCCTCAACCTCTTGGGCTCAGGTGATCCTTCCGCTTCAGTCTCCTGAGTAGTTGGGACTACTGCACGCCACCATGCCCAGCTAATATTTTCATTTTTTTGTAGCGATAGGTTCTCGTTATGTTGCCCAGGCTGGTCTCAAACTCCTGGACTTAAGCAATCTTCCTGCCTTGGTCTCTCAAAGTGCTCGAATTGTAGGTATGAACCACTGTGCCTGGTTGCCAGGTACTCTATTGTAAAGTAGTGGAGTTGTTATTCAATATCTTGAGCGAGATATTTATGTTTGACTCTCACAACTATGAGCATTATTATCCCAAAGGTAATTAAGGCCACATAAATGTGACTTTGGCAAAGTCACTGCTTGTCACCTGCTGGAGGATGCTGGCAAGCTGTGTTTTCTATCCTTCACCATTCTAAGTAAAATCAATGCCAAGTGAGATGTGTTGCAGTCAAGAGTATGAAATTACTAGTTAAGGGAAACAATGACCAAGAATGGGTGTTACAGATACTCTGGAACACATACAGCGATCTAAACTAAACTAAGTCTTCTGGAAGCCTGGTAACGATGTGCATGTAATTCACATTTTTTCCCTGTTCGTCTAGTACAAGTAATTGCTTACTCTGAGCAAATGAACAAGATCTTATATATTGCCTTTAGATGGAATGGCTTCATATCTTACTTACCTTGGGAAAGTTGCACAAGGCCAACATTTACACCAGCAAGTAAGTCTCCTAGAAGCCAATCCTTGAATCGATACATACACATCCATTGTAGGAAGGGAAAGATTGTAAACATGTATCTTAGGAACTTGTACCATGAGCAGCTGTGAGAGAGAAGAGCAGAGACTTGGTTAGGTTCTCCAAAGAAAATGCCCACATAGCCAAGAAAAGGCAAAGTGCACAGCCCTTCTTCCCTTACAGCACTACTGTCATGTCAGCTGACAATCTGACGTATTGGACCCAATCATTCTTTGTTGTGGGGCTGTTCTGTGCACCACAGGATCTTTAGCAGCATCCTTGGTCTCTACCCACGAGATATCAGTAGCACCCTCTCCCCTAGTTCTGACAGCTAAAAATGTCTTCAGACATTGTCAAAGGGACATTACCTCAGATTAGGAACTGGTGCTGTGTATATGGCAAGAACTAAACTGTGTATGTCCAGCATACAGTCATCTCTGTGTTTTTCTAGGATATCTGGGAAGAATCAAACCCACCAATTTTTCAGTAGAAAAATAGACTTTTATTGTTTTCTCTTGATAAGGACGGTGTTTGAGATGAGATATTGATGGGTGGGGAGCAGTTCACACATTCACATCGTTTTCATATACTAAACATTTCACCAAACATGAACTGTCTTGCTTTGCCTTGCGGATATGTAGAAATTTATAGAAAATGTTGAATATGAAGTCCTGTGCTAAGTCCTGTACTAAGTCCTAAGAAATTAGTCATGTAAGAAACAGCTTTATAAAATAAGACTTTATGGTCTGGCACAGTGGCTCACGCCTGTAATCCCAGCACTTTGGGAGGCAGAGGTGACAGGATTGCCTGAGCCCATGAGTTTGACACCAGCCTGGGCAAATTGGTGAGACCTTGTCTCTACAATAAATAAAAAAATTAGGATTGCCTGAGCCCATGGGTTCAAGACCAACCTGGGCAACATGGCAAGACCTCGTCTCTACAATAAATAAAAAAAATTAGCTGGTCATGGTGGCACACGCCTGTGGTTCCAGCTACTTGGAAGGCTGAGGTGGAGAGATCGCCTGAGCCCAGCAGGTCGAGGCTGCAGGGGCATGAGTGTGCCACTGCACTCCAGCGTGAGCAACAGAGTGAGACTCCGACTCAAAAAAAAAAAAAAAAAAGACTTTATTATCCTTTAGCCCAATGGATCTCAACCAGATGTAATTTTGTTCCCCAGGGGACATTTGGCAATGTCTAGAGACATTTTTGATTCTCACAAGTGGTGTCTAGTGGGTAGAGGTCAGGGTTGCTGCTGAACATCCTGCAGTGCACAGGACATTTTTCTACAAGAAAGAATTTTCTGGTCCAAAATGTCAGTGATGCTAAGATTGAAAAACTTGCTTTAACCTTTAGGTTATCTAAAACAGCAGAATCACCATCAGTCAATGAGCAAAACCAATTTGGTTTTAAATTGCTTTTTGAAAAAAATGTGGTACATATACATGACGGAATATTAACCAGTCACAAAGAAGCCATATGAACTTCACAGCAACTTGGATGGATTTAGAGTCTGTAATACTCAGTGATCTATCACAGAAACAAAGAAGTGAGTACCACATGTTCTCACTCATAAGGGAACCCTGAGCAATTATCATAATAATACAAGAAAGGGATTGGCAGTAGTGAGAAACTGCCAGGGGAGGAGGAGGCACACTTCATCAATAAGGGTACCTGATTTCAAGCCAGGTTAAGTGGGGACCAAAGTGAGGTCCAAACTTTACCTGTACAATGACCATTTGTATACCTAACCCTGAATTGTACCCTACATCTTTTAAAAAGATATATATATATTTATTTAAAGAGGTGGGGTATAATTCAGGGTTAGGTATACAAATGTTCATTATGCAGGTACCCTTGTTGAGGTGTGCCCCTCCCTCCCCTGGCAGTTTCCCTCAACTGCCAATCCCATCTCCCTCTCCTGGCAGTTTCCCACTACTGCCAATCCCTTTCTTGTATTATTATGATAATTGCTCAGGGTTC
>CAUYQG010072941.1:0-32083 GCA_963574415.1 Tarsius wallacei | reverse complement strand
GCTCCCGAACACATCCTAGTGGTCTCGGGGTCCATGGCCCTCCCTGATCCCTAACGCTCAGTGGGCCTCTGTGGCTGGCTCCCAACAGTGTACAAACACACATTTATATAAGTGCAGGTGTCTTTTGGTAAAACAAACTTTCTTCCTTTGGGTAGATATCAAGTGATGGGATTGCTGGATTGAATGGTAGATCAATTATTAGTTCTTTGAGAAATCTCTGTACTGAGTTCCATAGTCTTACTAATTTACATTCTCACCAACAGTATACTTGTATTCTCTTTTCACCACATCTGTGCCAGTATCTATTGTCTTCTGATTTTTTTAATTATAGCCATTCTGACTGATGTAAGGTGGTATTTCATTTTGGTTTTTAATTTGCATTTCCCTGATCATTAGTGACAATGAACCTTTATTCATATGATTGTTGGCCATTTGTGTATTTCATTTTAGAGATGTCTCTGTTCATGTTTCTTGCCCACATTTAAGTGTGTGTATGTGTGTGTGTGTGTGTTTTACTGATTTGTTTCAGATCTTTGTAGATTCTGAATACTAGTCCTTCATTGAATGTATTGTTTGTGAATATTTTCTCCCATTCTGTAGGTTTCCTATTTATTCTGTCAATTAATTGTCTTGATGTGAATACATTTTTTTTTAGTTTAATTAAGTCCTACATATTTATTTTTGTTTTTGTTGCATTTGCTTTGCGGGTCTCAGCCATAAATTTTTTACCTAGGCCAATATCCAAACATTTTTTCTAAGTTTTCTTCTAGGATCTTTATGATTTCAGGTCTTACATTTAAGTATTTAATCTATCTTGAGTTTATTTTTGTATATGGTGAGAGATAATCTTCTGGTTTTATTTTTCTACATGTATCTATCTAATATTCTCAGCAACATTTGCTGAATGTGGTGTTCATTCCTAAAAGTTTGTTTTTGTCTGCTTTGTTGAAGAACAGTTGGCTGCAGGTATTTGGGTTTATTTCTGGTTTCTCTATTCTTTTCCAATGGACCATGTGTCTGCCCTTGTACCAGTACCATGATTTTTGGTTATTATTGCCTTGTAGTATAATTTAAAGTCAGGTGATGTGATACCTCCAGCTTTATTCTTTTTGCTTAGGATTGTTTTGGCTGTTTGAGTTTTATTTTTGTTGTTCCATATGAATTTTAGGATTTTTTTCTAACTCTGGAGAAAAAATGACTTTGTTGGTTTGATAGCAATTGTGTTGAATCTGTAGATTACTTTTTGGTAGTGTGGTCATTTTAACAATGTCGATATTTTTAATCCATGGGCATAGGATTTTTTTCATTTGTTTGTGTCCTCTACAATTTTTTCATCAATGTTTTGTAGTTCTTCTCATAGAGATCTTTCACCTCCTTTGTTAAATATATTCCTGGTGTTTTTATTTTGGAGTAGCTATGGTACATAAGATTGAGTTATTGATTTGATTCTCAGCTTGGTCATTATTGGGTACAGCACCCTACTGATCTGTGTGTGTTGATTTTGTAACCTGAGAATTTACTGAATTCATTTATCAAGTCCAGGAGTTTTTCAGAGGAGTCTTCAAAATTTTCTAGGTATAAAATTACATAATGAGAAAACAAAGATAGTGTGATTTCTTCTTTTCCAATTTGGATACCTTTTATTTCTTTCTCCTGCTTGGTTGTTCTTGCTAGGACTTCCAGTGCAGTAATTTCTCTACATATGAACAAATTCTATTCTGAGAGCACGTATATAAGTCAAATTTGTAAGTTCAACAAAGTTAGCCTAGTACTCAACTAACACAATCAGCTACATAGTACTATTTTATAATAGGTTTATAATACAGTACTGTACTACTGTACTTTATACAGTTCTATACAGTAAAGTACTCAAAAGCACAACCACTTGTAGATGATGCACACAAATGACAATGTATACCAGATACATGAACTAACTTACGTGGTTGGACATATGAACACACGTTCACACCTTTGAAAGTTTGCAACATGAAGATTCATATGTAGGGGATTTACTGTGCTATGTCGAATAGAAGTGGTGAAAGTGGCATACTTGCCTTGTTCCAGTTATGAGGGGGAATGCTTTCAATATTTCCCCATTCAGTATGATGTTGACTGTGGTTTTGTCATTTCTGGCTTTTATTATTTTGAGGTATGTTCTTTCTATGCCTATTTTACTTAGTATTATTTTTTATTATGAAGTGATGATGGATTTCATAAAGTGTTCTATATCTGTTGAAAGAATCATATGGGGTTTTTAAAAAATTCTGTTTATGTAGTTGATCCAGTAGATTCCTACTAGGTCCATGCGTTCTAGAGTCCAGTTTAAGTCCAATATTTCTTTGTTGACTTTCTGTCTTGCCGATCTTCCCATCAGTGGAGTATTGAAGTCCCACACTATTATTGTATTGTCTATCTCTTTTCTTAGGTCTAATAGAATTTGATTTATAAGTCTTGGGGCTTTGGTATTAAGTGCATATATATTTAGATTGTTTTACCTCCTGCTGCATTGATCTCTTTATCATTATATAATGACCTTCTTTGTCTTTTTTTTTTTTTGCTGTTAATTTAAAATCTGTTTATTGGATATAAGAACAGCTATTCCTGCTCATTTTTGGTTTCCATTTATGTGGAATATTTTTTCCCACCATTTTATCTCGAGTCTACAGAAGTCTTTGTAAGTTAAATGGCTCCCTTGAAGGCAACAGATATTTGGATTTTTAAAAAATCTATCCTGCCAATCTATATCTTTTACATTGGAAATTCAGATCATTTACATTCAAATTTAGTAATAGCAGTAAGGTATTTTTTTCATTCATCATGTTGATTGTTATCTGGTTGCTTTGTTTTCTCCATTGTGTTAGTGTTTTATAACCCTTGTGAGTTTTACAGTTTCTAGTGTTTTTCTACTGATTCATTTTATCCTTCTGTTTCAATGTTTGAGCTCTTTTGAGCATTTCTTGCTGGTCTAGTCATGAAAAATTCCCTCATTTTCTTTTCTTGGAAAGACTTTTTTTCTCCCTCATTTATAAAACTTAGTATTGGGGGATACAAAATTCTTGACTGACAGATATTTTGTCAGAGGAGATTAAAAGTAGGACCCTAATCCCTTTGGGCTTGTGAGGTTTTTGCTGAGATGTCTGCTGTTAGTCTAATAGGTATGTTTTTATAAGTTATTTGATCCTTTTGTCTCATAGCTCTTATACAATTTTTCTTCACTTTGACTTTGGATAACCTAATGACTATAAGCTTTGGAATGACCTTTTGTAATTAACCTTCCAAAATTCCTTTGGCTTCTTTTTTTAAAAGTTCCCTACTCACCACTTTTGCATTGTCTCCACAATTTGGGGTGCCACCACCTATTTATCCTCCTCTAACTCATCCTTGTCTCTTTCTCTTATTCCCTGCTCCCAATATAGATAACTTACTTACCAAGTCTTACAGATTTTTTTAAACTTCTTTTTGGATTTTTGTATCTGGGTGTTTAAATATCTGGAAAGACCAGGGAAGTTTTCTTCAGTTATCCCTCAAATAGGCTTTCCAATCTTGTTGCTTTTTCTTTTTCCTCTGGAAAACCTATGATTCTCAAGTTCGAATGTTTTACATAAACCCACGTTTCTTAGAGATTTTGTTCAGTTCTCTTAATTCTTTTTTCCTTTATTTTTCTTTACCTTGGGTTAATTCAATAGTGTTGTCTTCAAATTCTGAAATCCTTTTTTATATTTGGTTAAATCTACTTTTACAGCTTTGCTCTGCATTTTGCATTTCCCTAAATGAGTCTTTCATTTACAAAAGTTCAATTTTTTTAAAGTAGCTATCTCCTTGAATACTTTTTTATTCCCTGTATATTTTTTAAATTATTATTTCTTTATGTTGGTTTTCAACTTTCTCTTGAGTAATTTTATCTCATTGAGTAATTTTATAATAAGCCTTTCAAATTCTATCTCTGGAATTTGAATGTTTTCATTTTGGTTAAAATCTATTGCTGACCAGTTAGTGTGGTCTTTTGGGGATGTTGGAAAACTCTGGTTTTTTTTTTTTTAATATATTGACAGGATTATTTTCTGGTTTCTTTTTATTTGGATAGACTATCATATTACAATTGTTAAACTTGCTTTTTATTTTTTTTCTTCTTTTCTTTAAGGATATGACTTTAATGTGTATGGTTTATGCTCATCTTGCTTTGGCTTTGGGTGCTTTCAATGGTAAAGTATGAGTTCCTTGGTTATAGAGAATCTTTTTGCCTTGGCGTTCTCAAATTCTGCTTGTAGTAGCAATTATTGGGTGTATGTATAGATGTATTGTCCTCTGTGGGCGTAGAATGCTGAGGACTCTTGAAACTTATCTCATTGTGGTAAGTTCTTTTTTTTTCAGTATCTTTTCTTCCAATTTGGGTTAGCGCTGTGTATTTGCAATAGATCTGCTGATGTGAAGGTGCAAAAGTTAAAGTTTGAAAGTAGTTGGTCATTGATGTCTCTAGAGGGCCCTTTCAGAAGCTCTCTGATGCCTCTGGTTATGGACTAGTCTTGGATATGCAGTGACTTGGACTTTACTCTTAGTTCCTGAAGGTGGGGGAACAATACCAGGTAGCAGTGAACGGAATTGACCAGGCCTCTGGTTTCTCAGTGCCAGGTGCAAGTGCCAGATCTAATATATTGGCAGGGGAATGGTGTCCATGGTTACATACAGCCTCAGTGCAATGGCCTTCTCAACTGCCAGCTGTGGTGGTGCTGTGTTGGGTATATGCACAGGTTCAAGACCTGTCCAGGGCGGCTTGAACAATATCAGCTGACGCCTGAACAGACTTTTCCAAGCACTGCGTTGTTGTGTCAGATGTGGTAATGGGCTGTGCCAGTTTGCTTCCGGACAGTAGGTGGCACTTGCAAAGGAGTGCCGGCTATGGTGGTGGCTGTGGGCTTTCTGCTTGACCTATGTTACCCTAGGGAGGCATACAGATGACCTAGGTAATAGGCAGGACTATGAGGATTCATGAAGTTTCCTGTCCATATCGGGCTTTTGAAAGGATGGGGGAAAGCCGGTTAGGGTGAGCTACATCAAATAGGTCCATGTTTCATCTCGCTACCTCAACGATTAGCTATTCCAGTGGTGTTGGGAAGATGGGAGTCCCCTGGATGCTGTGGTGACACTGCAGGGATGGGCAGAGCTTCTTTTGCAGCACAAGAGTTCACACAGGGAGTGAGGAGTTCCTGGAGTGGCGCCTCCCACCCAGCTCCTAAACCTTTGTCATGGGTAGACCTTGCTCAGAATGCAAAAGTGTAGTCTGTCACAAGTCCTCTTGTAGCAGCTTCTCCCAGAAAGAAACTGCCAGCCACAGTGGAATTTGCCCTTGGACTAAATGAAAGCCTCGGGACTTCCCATTCCTCTCCAGCCTAAAAGCTGGTGGAAGGATGCAGCCCTTAAGGGTTAATGTCTCAGAAGATGGTGTAAGTGGAGCCGCTCAGGGGCTTGATTGCCTGCAAACTCTATGTGGATTTCAGCAGTGTACAGCTGTGCAACATCCAGGAAGTCCCACGTGGCTTGAGAGGTCTTCAAAGTCTGTGGCAGGGGCACAGAGCTCCTGATTTCCCTCACTCATGGTTTCTCTGTGTCTGGAGGCTGCTCGCCGTTTATGCTGGCAACCTGATTGAGGAGGCATCCTGGTTCCAATCCAGACTGATTTCTGCCCTCTCTGCCCACTGTAGGTCTGGCTGCTTCTCTGGTGGGTCATGGGATATACTCTTGGTCTCAACTTCCTCAGACTGCTGACGTTCTCTGTTTTGGTTCATTCTGTGAGAGGTGCATATCAGCTGCTTCTAGTCAGCCATCTTGACCCCTTCCCAGTTTTAAAATGTTGTCAAATTTGACTCAATCTTGATATGTTTATTTATAAGATAAGTAAATGTGTGAACTTCTTTTACTAGAAAAATGATAAGTAGGAGGATATACAAAGAGTAAAATGTAACTTAGTTTTCATTTCATTGAAATAAGAAATTGATTTTTAAGCGTACCAAGTGTTCTTAATAGGCAGTCGTAAAAGTCACTCTGGTCACCTATGCCCTTGCCCAGGTAAAAATTCTTATATCACCAAAATAGTACTCATGATGAATAAAGCACAATCATGGATATTTACAAAGACTGTTAAAATAACAGTGCACACAGTTGTTATATTTTTTTAAATGACTTTTCTCTAGGTTTAAAATACCCTTGTCATTGGAGACACTCATTATTTGCATTCATAGCACATTCTTAGGGAATGAATTAAGAAAACTCAGAGACTTACAGTGCCCTCACTCTCCACAATATGTTTTATTTTATTTCCATAATAATTAGTGATCATTTATTTTAATAATAATTGGTGGCTGAATCTCTAGAAATAACGATGTATCCTATTTCAGTAGAGCACTCTACTATCCTGCATCCTGGTACTTACAGTTACGAAAGTAAATTCACAATAAGCCACTCTGCCTCATTGATAACAGGGCACTTTTGCATTTCACTCACGTTTGCTTCAAATCACTAGCTACATGCCTGATGGCAGAAACTGAATTTTCTACATGAAACATCAAAAGCAGCCCTGCAAATGACTCTTTTACTTACTTCTGACTGTTGATTCAAAAGGAAATGAATTCAAAGGTGCAGGCTTCTCAGTATAAGCTGGAATTGTTACCACAAATGAAAACTTCTCAGACAAGGTTTTCAGGGCACTTTTACTACTGAAGTAAAGACTTTGCGATATAGTCTACTCAGCTCCAGGTCAGCAAAACAAGATTAGTCATCTATGATTGCCTTAATTTCATGTAATTGTGCTTAACATTCCATCTTTTTTTATTAGCTATAATGTATAAGAAAATCTTCCTTTTTTATTTTTATCTATATCTAACCTTAATTCAATAGACTAGACTAGTATAAACTGTAATAATACTATTTTTAAATGCTATCTTGTTTCAATTGACTCCTTAAAAGTCAGAACAAAATTCAATAAAAATTTCAGATATGTATTTGTAAACTAATAAATCATTAGACAAAATTATTATGTAAAGAATAATGTATAATAATTTCCCTTGTATACAACACTTTTCTTAACAGTGGTTAAATATTTTTAAAGTGACTTTACTGAATTCCCTTACTTTTCATGACCACATAGTTATTTGTAGAGGTCCAAAAATTTATATACGTTCAAAACTGTGACATGACAATGCCAGAATGTCATATTTGAAGACAAATTTCATCTCATTAATTTTGAAATCTCATTCTTAAGAAACAAGTAATAAACTTTGTATGTGTAATGGTACACATAAAGTTCTTCTAGCCAGGGTCGGTGGCTCAGCCTGTAATCCCGCGCCTGGGGAGGCTGAGGTGAATGAATTGCCTGAGTCCGTGGGTTCGAGACCCGCCTGGGCATCTTGGCGAGACCTCATCTCCACAACAAATAAAAAATTAGCTGGGCATGGTAGCGCGTGCCTGTAATTCCGGCTACTCGGAAGGCTGAGGCAGAAGGATCGCCGGAGCCCAGCATGGTGAGGCTGCGGTGGCCGGGAGCGGCCACTGCACTCCAGTCTGGGCGACGGAGTGAGACTCCAACTCAAAAAAAAAAAATAAATAAATAAAAATAAAAATAAAAACAGCAGCTTCAGACTCACAAAGATGTTATCTATTGTAGTTGTTGAGTTAGTAATTTAATGTGTTTAAATAAATAAAAAAGAATATTTCAAGTATGAGTAAAGAACAAGAGATTTTAAAAAATGAATAGGCAGATTTGAAAAGACTCAAATAGAAATTGTAGAAATAAAAAACAACAGTTGAAATAAAAAAGGTAATGACTAGGTTAAACAATAATTTAGACAAAGCTGAAGAGAGAATTAGTGAACAGAGGGATATCTGAAGAAATCCTGAGATAAAATATTATAAAAGAAAAACTTAAAAACATGAAAGATGCAGTGAGACAATGATAACAAATGTCTAATTTGGACTTCAGATGAAAAGCTGAGGTAATGCAGAGAGGCACTACTTGAAATGATAAGGTCTGAGAATCATAAAAAATGATATAAGAACATGAATCCCTTAGAATCAGGTTGTCCAAAAAGTTCCAAGCAACTTAAATAAAAACATATTTAGACACATCGTAGTAAAATTTCTTAATAACTAAGACTCCCTTCAACCCTAAATGGTTAGAAAGAGAGGGGGGAAAATCCCAGATTGTTATCTATAGAAGAGTAATAGTTAAATGGGCATCTAACTTCTCAGGAACAACAGTGTAAACTAAAAGAACATAGAAAACTATCTTCAGAGTGTAAAGAAAATGTATGTTAACCTAGTATTGTGTGCTTGAGTTTAAGAATAAGAAAAGTTTTTTTCAGACAAAAACACTGATGGATTTTGAGCAATAAAATATTCTAAATATGCATAAAAGACAAACAAGAATAATTTATATAAACAATAACAATAATGTCTAATTTTTGTTGTAGGAATAGCGATATAACCAAAATATTCTGGTTAATATATTTAACTAGCTTTAGACTATGTTATGTCTATGTTAATGATTAAAATAATAGAGGAATAATTTATAATGCCAGACTAGTTGTGGGCAGAATAAAGAATGAGAAAAAAATAGCACAAAGTATGTAAGAAAGAAGATAAAAAGCAACAGAAAAAGCAGAGCATTTAGAAAGCACGAAATAAGAAAGTATAAAGGACTAAAAATACGTCAGTAATCATAACAAATGCATATGGGATATACTTTTTAGTTGCCCATATGCATTGCCAGACTAGTTAAGAAACCAAATTCAGCTATATGTTGAATTCAAGTGGCACACCTAAAACAAAAGAATACAGAGAGACTTAAAGTAAAAGGATGGGTTTACAGGCATATAAAAAGATGCTCAAACACTAGTCATCAGGGAAATGCAAATATTGATACCACTAACACACCCACTAGATAAAATATATTTAAAAGTCTATGTTTGGCAAGGATGTAAAGCAACAAAAATTGTTAGATACTGCTGGTGGGAGTGTCAATTGGTACCAGCATTTTGGAAAGTGCTTTACATTATCTCTCATCCAAGTACTATCCAGGCCTGACCCAGCTTAGCTTCTGAGATCAGGCATGTTTAGGGTGGCATGGCTTCAGGCTGCTCAACTTAATCTAGCAGAGAAACTCACACATGCATAGCAGAAAATATATGTGTTTGTGTGTATGTATATGTGCCTGTGTATATATATTCATAGCAGTATTGTTTGTAATAACCCAAACTATAAACAATCCAAATGTCCATCATCAAAACAATGTCATACAATGGAATACTATGTTGGAGTAATTAAGATAAGAGATACAAATGAAGAATAAGTATTTGAGGAAGGTTGAACTCTCACTTGAATGTGTTGACTTCAAGGTATCTGAGATAGAAATGTTTAGAAGTGTATTGCTGATGCTGAAGTTGTAGGCTGGACTTAGAAGCAAAATCAGGGCCTGGTAATCCTCCACTGTGGTGATGATGAATTGGTCAGTGGTTGCTGAGAGAAATTTCTTCAGAGTAGCAAGACCTAATACCTCATGGCAAAGATGAGATGAGAGAAGGATGAAAAGGTGAAGATATCCAGTGTCTGCTAATTTTTTAAGAAGTTGGGTAGTAATAAGAAAGTGAAGGAGAGAATGAAAGGCTGGACCTGGCAAGGATCAACCTGGCAATACTTGCTGGCATTTACTGGGTGTTTATTAGAACTTTATATAGATTTTCTAAATGAATCTTCACAACTCTCTGAAATGGGTATTTTGTTACCTGCATTTCATTGATGGTAAAACTGAGGCACAGAGAGATTAAGATAACAGAGCTAAGTGGTAAAATCAGGACTTATACATAATCAATCTGATTGAAATATACTTTTTAAACATATTGAAACAGTGAAGTTCTCGGCTGTAGGTGAGATTTAGATATGCTTGTAGCATAAAGGGATTGGAAATGAGAAAAGGGGCTAAGAAGAAAGAGGACAAGGTATAGCAGAGAATGGAAGGTGCCTGGAGTAGCCAAGAGGAGAGGTGAGAAAGGAGACATTTTCTTCTCGGATTAGAGAAAAAGCAGGGATGATGAAAGTAATTCAAAGTGTGGGTGGCAGGAAGCAGGAGAATTCATTTTGGGTGATTTGGTCCTACAGTTTTGGCATGGTATGATCGTCTACTGAGGTAAAGGGAGACCAGAGTGTCTTAGTGGCATGGAGCAGTAACTATGGTTGGAACATCTGGGACCATAGAAGCAGATATAGCCACAGTGCCATGGAGCAGCATACCACTCAGGTTTGAGTCTAATGTCAGCACATAAAATAAAAGTCACATGTAATAAAAATTACCTTTAAAAAATCCCCTAAATATCCCAGAAAGTATAATATATATGGTTTTGTGTGTACTGTGCTGTCTTTCAATTAGTCTGACAGAGCCAGCTTTTCCTCCAGTAGCAAAATAGAGGACTGTTTCTTTGGTTGAGCACCAGATGAAGGAGTAAGCTTGCCTTGGGGCTCTTTGTATTTAAAAAAAAAACAACATGCACAATGAGAGTCTGCTTTGCAGGGTAGTGTTACAAGTATAGCCTGTGCGAACAGATTGGGGTGTGAATCCTGACTTGACCTTGTTAGCTGTGTGACAGTGGGCAACTTCACCAAATCTTTGAGAGCCTTGATTTCTTTTTCTACAAAAGTCATTAGTACAAGGCCTGACATAGATTAGATGCTCAATTCCTAGTGGAAAATAAGAAAATATAAAATCAAATAGTAGAACCAGCTATTATGAACGAGTTAAATGGGGATGAACCAAAGACCTGGCCAAGGTTGAGAAGTCTGGGACAGTCATTAATTGTTTGCCCAGGGAGCTCACAGTATGGAATCTAATGTAAGGAAGCACATGACTGAGTTTATCCAGATTTGAGGATTGGTGTTAACACTGTATAGAGTATAGAATAAAGTCAAAAGTAAGGACCCTGGGAGGATAAAGCATTAAAATAGTTGCCTTAGAAGATTACATTGGGTGTTTACAGAGGGATGGAGGATGATAACACACTGAGAGAATAAAAACACATCAAGGAACTAAAAGTCACACTGAGTCTGATGAGCTAAACCAGTTGGGATGAGGGAAAAAAGAAATTGAAGTATGGGAGATAGTGATGTAGGGCAAGAAAGACTTTTCTTTTTCCCTTTTAGTTTCTGTGACTGGGATTTATAAATTAAGTTGATAAAAACCAGATTAACAGAAGAAACGAAGCATACAGATTTTATTTAATGTTAATGTTTATATGTGGCATGGGGGGCTTCATAGAAAGAAATGAAAACCCCAAAGAAGCAGCTAGACCCAGGGTCTTATATACCATTTTAACAAAGGATGATGAATTGTGGAGACTGATAGGACAAAGGATAAAAGGAGTTTGGTCTGGGGGAGTAAACTGTAAGAAAATGACTAGGAAATATATGAAGGGTAACTAAAGAAAGATAAGGATTGTTTTAATGAGGCTTGTTTATGCAGACTCATTTTGGCATCAACTCCCCATCTCTGGTGATAAAAATGTTCTTTTCTTTCTGGTACAAGGAAGGTACCATTCCTATGGGAAATTTATGCCCTGATCTTAGGCAGAAAAAAGGGGGGCAGAGAACCCTTTCTGCATCTGCTGTTTCTCAGTTGTCTTCAGCTAAAAATAATCAATGTGGCATATCTTGGGGTGCTAGGTTCTAATCTCCTTCAATGGAGTTCAGAGACAGTATTTGGAGAAAGACTGATAGGAAGCTCTTCTTCCCACAATAACTTTTGTGAATTCAGAGGTAGAGCCAACAGAACACTTCCTTCCTAGACTCATTTAAATAGTGTGTCACAGGACATTTCTTTGAGTATTATTAGAACCTTATTATTATTATTTTAAACCCATGCCTTTATTGAGAAGAAATAGGTTACTTCCAATTTTTCCCTTTTTTTTTCTGCTAATATGGTGCAATAAGCATATTTGTAGCTATATCATTGTGCACTTTTTTTGTGTGTTTTTTTAATTGGAGTCTCATTCCGTCACCCAGGTTGGAGGGCAGTAGCACGCTCACAGCCACTCCAGCATCGACCTGCTAGGCTCTGGTGATCCTTCTGCCTCAGCTTTTCAAGTAGCCAGAACTACCAGCGTGTGCACTGCCATGCCCAGCTAATTTTTTTTTTATTTACTGTAGAGACAAGGTCTCGCCACATTGCCCAGGCTCGTCTCAAACCCATGGGCTCAGGCAATCAATTCACCTCAGCCTCCCAAAGTGCTGGGATTACAGGCTGAGTCACCAAGCCTGGCCAGAACCTTATTTTTAAAGATGATAGCACTGTGTGCTGTTAAAACCATGGGGTCTGAAACTAAGAGTATAGAGTCTGAAACTATGTTATCTAAATTCAAATGCTGGCTCTTTCATTGACCAACTGTGCGACCTTGGGCAATAAGATTAACTCCTCAGTTTTTCATTTTTTTTCATATACCAAAACAGTAAAACTGGGGTTGTTGGGAGGCTTAAATGAGTAACACCCTTAGAATTGTAGTGAGCCCTTAGGATGTGAATGATAAGTGAGCTGCTATTATTATGAAAATGGGAGAAAAAAAAGCTCATTTACTGATAGGTGCTGAACTTTTTCTAGACTGGTTCTAGTTTCATTATCTAGTTTGCTTTTAATCAGTGGCATGTACTTTGGAGTTTGCTGACTGAGATGGAAAGGGCCATCTGTGGCCATGGAGCACACTGTGTTCTCTGTTAAGAAAATGGCCCTGGGTCGGATGAAGGGTAACTTCAGGAGTGCTGTGATCAGAGTGACTGAGAAACACTGCTTTCCAGAGACACCCTTCCTTAGCCACCACAAGGACAGATCTCTTCCCCTGTCTTTTTATTCCCTAGAGACATTTTTATCCTTTAACAGGAAATCTATTTATCCCCATATCCTGGGTTACTCTTACAGGGGAACATGAACAATCACATCTATTGTTTGTTTCTTTGTCACAATTTTAACCTTTTTAAAAATCAGTGTAGTTTGCAACCTAATGACTGTTTCTATATCATCCATCACTCTGACAGAGATAATAACACCCAAGTGGAATAAGGAATGAATAATTTAACAGGAAAAATTAGATTCCTAGTATAAGCTTCTTCAAAGAGATTTTCTGAATTAAAGTTGAGGTAATCTGTTTGGTGTAAAATAAATTAACCCCTTCTTTTGTGTTCAAAGCTCCTTGGAGGATTGTTCATATCTTATATGAATTAAGTTGAAACAATTAGGTATCATCTGTGTATCTAAAAGCATCTGTACAAGATACTCTTTTCTTATTATGTAAAAAGTCCTTTGGATTGTTGTTGCAATAACCTGTCTAGCCCAGATGTCTAACCTAGGCCCCTGTGTAGTCTTTAAAAATGTCTTTCACAGTATAGAACCTAAAAGAATAGGGCTCTGAAGCCACACCCCCACAATTCTTATTGATTAGAAATTTAAACTGTTTTTATTCCTTCCACAAGTTTAGAAACTGACTCTGATGAGACCTCAGTACTGTATGCTCTTAGTGTTAGAATGGGGCAGAAGCCAGTCTTGTGGTGCATTTTTCTTGTATACTGACAGTGTTTGCAGGAGCTTGCTAATGGAAAATAGGACAGGAGAAGCCATGAAAAGCCATTGGTATTGCCAGCCTCCATAAGGGTTAGGAAAAACATGGACGCCTCTGTGAAATGCAAGTTTAAACAAAGAGGAAATATGATTTACATTTGAATAAACCATTATGATTTTTGACTTTAGAATTTCTTCTGGAACGAGAAATCTGGAGTGTAGTAGCCAGGTAATAGTAGTAAAGTGTTTAAAGAAGAAAATATGTTTTTAGTTTCAGTATCTCTTTTAAATCACTCCTTGAAATAAGGAATGGATGTTTGATTCTGCAGCTGGGAAGTCAAAAGGCCAAGGGAGAAGAGTTTCTTTTTTATTATAAACATATGAATTAATCATGGCTTAAAAATGGAACCAGGAGACTATCTACAGCTGAAAAGGGAAATAAAATAGAAAAAAAAATTTCATTTATTTATTTGTATAAGTGCACACACACATCTATATACACACATGGTATAAATATGTGCTCATACCCACCATCTAGTTCCTGAAGATCATGACCACAAGTAAGTGTGTAAGTAATACCGATTTAACACCTGAGGAAAAAAAGCCATGTTCGTAATTTCACCTTGGGCTTGATTTATCTAGAATTTGTATTTAAGCAGGAGTCTTCTTAACAGATTTTAATATAAAAAGGTT
Organism: Tarsius wallacei; assembly: GCA_963574415.1. Classification (NCBI taxonomy): domain Eukaryota; kingdom Metazoa; phylum Chordata; class Mammalia; order Primates; family Tarsiidae; genus Tarsius; species Tarsius wallacei. The sequence goes on along the minus strand of CAUYQG010072941.1, from coordinate 17,808 downwards.
TCCTTACTCCTATCTGCACCCAAAGTCTGATATATTTTAGAAAGCAAACATTAAATAAAATACCTCATGAGTTCTTGTGTGACAGAGCTTCAGAACTACAAAAAGACATAGAGGGACATCAAACCAGTAGGAAGTTAACCCTGTGGTACACTAGTTTCTTCCTCACTGCTTTGAAGTTTTTTCTTTCTAAAATTTTACATATCTATCATCTCCCTCTCTATCTATCATCTACCTGTCTTTACCATAGTACAACATACAAAGACATGGGACTTTCATTTCTATATACTTTACTCTTTTTCTTTTTTTCTTCCAAATTAGACTTTCAGAATTTACAACCCAGAATACTGACTCTAGTCAATGTGGTCTTGGATTAGTTCTCCCTCACAATTACTGGCTACTCCAGAGGGCTGGGGTCAGAGACTTGATTAAATAAATTACAGCTTCGGGTCCCCTCCAATAAACCATGTCAGGCTTTAGGCAACCCAAAACAATGCTCCCTGTTTTAACCCATAATGGGCAGTTGAGTTCAGTAAATGGCCTAATCACCTCAGCATAAATATTTATGGGAGAATTTTTCCAATTAAGGTAGAGGCTTGTTTAGATGCTATCAGCATAGAGAGGGCTTTTCCAACAAGAAAATTACTGTTAAAAGACATCAGGAAATGGTTAAACTCCAGGAGGCTAAAAGGTCAGTGAGTCTGCAATGTGCAAAGCCTGCATTCATAGTAATGCTGTCTATGTGCATTAAATCCTCCCCTACCCTTTTAAAAGGGGGATTAAAAAGTAGTCCTTTGTACCTAGGCAAACAAATATTGGTTCATTCATATAAAAAATATTTATGTTGAGAAATAAAAATGTGGGGCAATGACTCAACCAGATTTGATGTCGTCCCAACTTTTACAACAGACTGTGCATAAGTCTTACTTGTTTGCTGGGTCCAAGTATGGAGGGTGGCGCCAACAATGGTATTGAATGATTTCCAAAGTAGGTGCCGTCAGCATGGACTTCAAGGATTTTTGTTGTACACACCCTAGAAAGAGATGTAAATATGCAATTTGTAAGTCATGTTGCCAAGAAAGAGCTGTATAAAATCTGAAATGTGGAATACAGGCAGATAAACTCCCAGAGGAGAAGAGTATGTGATCTCAGTGGAAATCCATTAATCTACCAACCAGTGTACATGCGTGCCTGCCATATGGTATTTTGCTCTAAAGGAAAACATAAAAAAAAAGAAAAAGAGAAAGTGGGAAAAAACAATCTCCGTAGAATATGAACACAAAGTACCTTTGCCTGAAAATAAACTTACCAAGTTTACAGCAGAAGAAACATGGGAGAGTATCTAGGATCATGCCTTTAGAGCTGAGAAGGTTTTAGCATCACAGTGTGATTTTGATTCTCCCTGAAAAACGGAATAAGATATTAAAAATTAAGGTTATTTGGAAACCATTTCAGCAGAAAGCTATGATGTAAAATATAGTATAAACCACACAAGATGTGAGAGGTGGGTCCTCTGTATCAGAATAGCTCAGGTTTGTTTAAGCTAAAAGTACTAACAACCCTTTCCAAGGCACAGCTGTGGCAAACCAAAAGGCAGAGAGACACCTGAAAAAATATGTAACTATAAAAAGAGACATTTGACATTTCACATAATTAAACTGGAAGACAACTGACTTTGAGCCCCTATCCAATTCCTACCTCCATTCTCAACATGGCAATCTTAAGAATCTAGGAGAAAAAAATGCCTCGGATCTCAACAACCCAGCAGTGATGCTTGGCTTTGCCCTAACTGCCCTTTTTCCTGAGGGATTAACAAAACCAGTTCTTAGAACAGCACAGGGAACAGAGCCTTGGAGTTCTCTGGAGCATCTCTTTGACCAGGAAGTGTATGACTTTGAGGAAGAACCACTCTATGACAGCAGTGACACTTTGTCAGGTGTAACTCAAAGTTCTGCAAAGGAAGCCTCTGGGACCTGAGAGAATGCAGGGTAGATTGTCTTCTCAACACTTTCCTGCAATGGAATTGGTTTAGGAGAAAAGAAAATTGAAATAAAAAAGTTCTAATACTTTGTGACCTCAAAATAACACATGATCTTAGATCTCCCCTTGTATTTTATATCTCCAGCTTATTGATACTAGGTGCTTCAGAATTGAATTTCTCTGAAGAGGAAGCTGAAGCACTCATTTATGGGTAGAACTCTTCATTTGGACTTGAAGATGTCTTAGACACTGGGGCTGGGCAGGGAGCCAGTTATACAAATCTAAGCAGATTCTTATTCTATTCAGGCTCTTATCTTATGTAAAATTAAGTTTGTAGTTAAAGAACTTGAGTTTCTACTTAAAAGAGGCTATGTTTTATAATATGGAAGACATGAATCAGCTCAGATCCAGATCATTACCCTTGTCTCTGAAATGTTGACTGGCCTAGGTTTAGAGAAGGATGCACGTTTTATGCTGGGTTGGCTCACAAACCAGCCGCAGGGAAACAATGGCATTCAGAGTTTCTCTTTCATACATGTGAGATTTGGGCAAATTCGATCTGATTTTCTGATTTCTTATCTAGGAGTGTTTTAGAGCTCAACAAAAAGATGTTGATAACTGCTTTAGGAAACGTTATCTAAATACAATAGGTTGAAGATTCATTACTAATTAAGAAATGGAGGTTAATCTTCCTTCTACATTGTCCTAGGACTCTCTAAAGAAACCATCACAGACAATTTTAAGAGCTTTGGCAGGAATACCAGATTATCATGATTATCACACTGGGGTTTTGGTGGAGGGGTGATTTCCTTCCTTGTCTCTAGTTAATGCATATTGCAGTCTTGACCATGTGTAACATGTAGTAATACTTCCTTTTTTCCGACAAAAAATCTTTAGCATGAGTACTAATTCAGGAACTTTTCCAAATGGGCATTTTTCATTATAAAAACTATAATGGTCATTTAAAAATAAGCCCACAGATTACAAGAAGAGATAGAATATTCTTTAGGTTTAGCAAATAGTATGTAGCAACACTTCTTCATTCAGATAGCTTTCCAAGTGGTGATTTTCACATGCTTCAGAGGAGTGACAAAGAGGGCATGCTGGATTTAACTCTGATTTGTCCTCTGACCCCAAATGTTGAGATAGTTATACTTGGAGATAATGTTGTGATTTGAATTGGACTGTCCATCACGTGTTTCATGGATTGTATAGTAGCTGTGACTAGCCAAAACTAAATAACTAAGCCTCTAAATCATACACGAAATAACAAAACCAAGACATGTATGGGATGTCTTTGGAAGTCTACTATTTGTTTGTAAATAAGTAAACCTAAGACTAATACAGAGCCAAAGCAGTGCCTCCACTTCAACACAAGTTCCCATCCACCATAAACCAGATTGGCAAAATAGGTTGGAATGAACTGTTTGCGCTTAGCATCCAAATTAAGTATTTTCAAAGACTTTGGAGTATCATTTAATGCGGTTATGAAAATAAGCAGCATTCTCTACACCCAGAAAAATCAGAACAAGACCAGAAAAACTTAGGTCTGAGATCTTATAGTAATTCAGTGTATTCCCTCCCTTTTTGCTTTGTTCCTTTTGTTTTGTTCTCATAGAAACCACCATTTATGAGGAAAGTCTGAATTTGTTTGCTGTTAGCATAAGTTTGTGCTGGGTTAGTCAAATGACACAAAATAAAGAAGAGTTTTCATATAGTCAATTGAATCAAATGCAAATTTTGAGGGTAATCTTTAATTACTTATGGTTTGATGAATGGATTTAATTAACATCTTATAATACTTAACACCTTGTTTTTCAGTCATTTTCTGTTTTATCCCATGGATGGATTTATATTCTTTTGCTCATAGCAAATCATTTCATATCAAATTCAAGTATAACTGCCATTAAAAATACAGTAACACAAAAAAACACTCATGAGAAAACTCAATCCTAATTTTAATAATATGGCACATTACTAAAATAAGCCCCAAATTTACCTGCTTTTGTTTGTAACTTACTACTTTAAAAAATAAGCCCACAATGCAGAATACTAACTGAATATTATAGTTGCATATACTTTCAAATTTTTGAAATTATTTTATGTCTACTACTGAAAAACATCTTCTAAGACCAATATAAAAAAGATCAAATTATTTTGTGAATGTTTTGGTCATAATATATACTTGGTTCTCTATACGAAGTACCTAATAACTAATGGCTGAGACTACTTTTTAATCACTTAAATGTTGCAGCAACTTGACTGGAATTAGATTTTTGGCTATTGCTATGAAAAAGCAAAGCTTCTAGATTACCAAAATGCCTCTATATAGAAGAAGAAAATCTACACCTTTTTTTCCCTAAGTAAATGACACATAAATGATATACAAGGGGGGGATCCCTCCCAAAAAACTTTTGGAGAGTGGGCCCCTTGTACTACAAGCTTCCTCTGATAGTTAATTGTTCTAGGAACCCATTGGTGTCAGTGTACTAGCTAGCATTGTTGTGAAAGTCGGTGTTAAGCTTCAGTGAATTTTTTTTTTTTTGGAGATTCTTTCAATGAGTGTGCCATTTCATAATGGGTGATTTAAGAGCATACCTGCCCATACCACACTGAGTGCTCAGCATTTTTGGCCCAAAACAGCATGACTCCTGTGCCCCACCCTCCCTATTCACCTGACCTCACTTTGATCAACTTTGTTTGTTTGTTTGTTTCCCCAGATGAAAAAAGTCTCAAAAAGAAATGTTTTGCCTGTGTGGAAGAGGTGAAACAAAAAATGTCAGATGCACCAAAAGGCATAAAAAATGAAGAGTTCCAAAACTGTTTTGAGTAGTGGAAAAAGTGTCTTGATAGGTGTAATGCATCCAATGGGGAGGTCTTTGAAGGTGATTGAAGTTTAAACATGTAAGAATAAAAACACATTTTTTTCTAAATAAATTCCATTTTGGGGGGTCTCCCCTCATATGTGAAGTTTGCAACTCCAGATGATCTACTGATTTTGAAGATGGACAGCATGGTGATCTAAGAAAAAGATATTTTCAAGATTTAGACCCAGTATATGGTGCCAAGCAGGGGTTTTAATCATTTTCAGAAAGTGGGGGGTTAGAGAACTCAGTTTAGAGTTTCTGAGACACAAGTTTATAATCCAAAAGTTGGCACTTTGGATGATTGTGGTGCAGACGACATTGCTGTAATTCAAATACTTCACAACTAAGGAATGCATGTCTGGAAATTTCCTTCTGAAGTGAATTGCTCCTTATGCTGATAAAGGCAGTGCTGAGAGTTCCACTCTGCCTCATAACTTCCCTTGCTCCATGGCTAGTCAAACTGTATATGAGAAGTCATGGATTCAGACAGCTGGAGCCTCCTTCTCTAAGACCTTTCAAAGGCATCCATCTTTCATTTCTTTGTACACCTGCTGACAGTTTCTTAAATGAATCAACAGTTTCCTTACTACTCTACAGAACTGATGACAGTTTTCAAGGGGGCATGAAAAATATCCCAGCCTTGAAGTTGTTTACACCAATATTCACAGTTGATAAATTGGGCTGTCATTATGATCCTGCCATAAAGGGCAAAAAGGGGATTTAGTAGTGGTGTTGATCACAGCAGTACAAGGCACAAACTGATCCTACATCCATTACCAGATTTCTGTGTTTGCTACCATCTGTTGTTCTCCATCTCTGCTGAAGAGAGGAAACAAAAGGCCTAACCTGCAACAGGAAGGATGCAAGTGATAACAGAGAATAAAGACTACCTGAGAAATAAAGACTGTGAAATCCTGAACCAGACACCAGAGAGAGTTTATGGGCCCTTCTTACTGTAAGGGGTTTTAAAATATAAATGAAAATACTACTGTCTAAGGACTAGATTAATAAACATTCTTGTTAGAAGGTGAAGAATAAAATGGGCTTTTAGTGGTTGTTTCATGATTTTTGTTCTTCACTGTCCTTGCTTCCAAGTGATTGAAATGTGTGGATAGGTAGGCTAGATGAGAGAGTTTAAAAGATATGTTGCTATGTTTAAGAAATATTTATTTCTGATTAAGTCTCCCTAATCCTGAATCCCAACTGACAGTGCATGTCAGGACTGTCTGGATGGTTTTTGAAAACTGTACAAGCCTGGCCCTTACAACTCCAGTGCTGCTAAACCAGACTCTTGGGACTAGGCTGAGTGGGTGCTGAGCTAACAAGGTCCGGACATGTGACCACTTGCTATCCTGCTGGTCATGAGTCACTAGTTTGAGTAGGTCAGTGTTTCCTAAAATCTCACCCCACCAGGATCACCTGGAGAGCTTTATCAACATGTAAATATTCAGGCCCTACTTCAGTGTAAACAATTGTAATCTTGAGAGGGTAGTGATGGGGCAGGCCCAAGATAGTTTGAAAATATCCCTAGGTGATTCTGATTTCCTAACAGGTTTGGGGGCCACTACTCTAGATAATAGAAGACATTAATGATATAAGAACAGCATTTTTAATGATGAAAAGGCCAATAGATTCATGAAAGATTTAAAACTGATATCTGGTGAAGCCTATTTTCATTGGATCAGTGTTCTGCTTACAAAATCAGTTAATCTAAGTTTTTTTTTTTCTCTCTTTTTTGCCATTTGAAAATATTTGTAGTGTTAATAGTGGATGCAGAGATAAATCCTAGGGCAGAAAAGTTCGAAATGGTCTTTAATTCAGAAACTAACATAAGGTATAAGGCCCTTAGAACAAGAAGAATTGATGAAAAACAGGCTAATCCAGCTTGTGGGCTGTTGTGTTAATGAACAAGGGGGAAATACAGATCCAGCTACTAAACTCTTTTCGGCATTCTTGCATTGTGCTCTTTGTGATGACTTTGCCTTGAGAAAGATTGCAACAGAGTGCTGAATGTTAAATATAGAGGCAGTCATCTCAGTCACTCCAGATTGGCAGAGTGCTATTTTAGGGATGGATGGAGGTGCTGGGGGGTGGGGGAGTTGTAGGAAGAAGGTGAAAGATTTGAGAGGAAACTGAGGTCTGGAAATCAGTATGAAATCTGATAAGGGTGGAAAATAGATTTGTATATGAACAAGATTCAGGCCCTTTCTCATTTCCAGCTTTCTGAGAAGGACAATCTATTAACTGAGTTAGTGTGAAAATGTAGAAAGTATGGGTGTACAAATATGAATTCTTTGGTTACAAAAATCTCCTTTGGAACTGGAAATTGGCAGAAACAGAACCTGACTTCTGCTCAGTTAAGTCATTTTTATCAGCAGTGGCTCACTCATCTCAAAACTGGAATTACAGGAGCAGTTACAGTTTATGAAGAAATTGGATAGGAAGTAACTGAAACTGATTTTCCAAACGGCAAGGGTCAAACCGTTTGGAAGCTGTAGAGTGCGGCAACAGAAAAACCGGAGTCCTGCTATGTGAGCCTCATTCTAAGTCCCTTTAAAGTTATGCCACTGACAGAGGAGATAAGTGGTGACAGGAGACAGACAGCAGCAGGGCCTGGGCTATTTTCTTTCTAGCAAACAGCCCTAATTTGGGCTCACCCACTCACACTCCTCCTCCTATTCTGTAAATTGTAGCTGCTTTAAAAAAAAAAGTTGACAACTTTCATATGTAAGATCCTAAAGGAATAAGGACTGTTTCATTTGAATGGTGTAAAGCATGTTTCCCAATACAGTGAAAACTTTTAATAAATACTAAATGACTCAAGAGTTTATATTCATCTCCCTGAAACTGTGCTTTTAAAAACATTCTATTTTATGACGTTTCAAAGAAGAGAATCCAGCAGGTTTCAGAGAAACTTCTTAGATGCTTTAACACCAAACTCAAAACAAAACAAAACAAAATGAAACAAAACCTTTGCTAAACCACTCAGGCTTCCTTGAGGTGGGCATTTATACAGTGTTAATATGTAAAATGATCAATAGCACATTAAGAAAGCCAATTTAATAGAACTTAACATCTCTCATAGGGAATGTATATGGACTTAGGGCAAAGGACATAAATCTAAATCAGGTGGATTTTTATTCATTACAAGAATGCCATGCAACTCAGTTAACATGTATTTGAGAAAATATTAGAAAAGCTAAGTTTTCAAGGCACTAGAACATTATTGGCTGATCCAAAAATTTTCTACAATTCTGTTACTGCCTGACCTGAAGAAAAGAGGCCTTCGGTTCTAGGACATAGGCCAAATTGACAGCCTGCCGTGCCTAATGAATAATGGGATCTGAGCGATAAATAAATGTCAGAAGGAACCTTACAATCATGACTTACAAGCAATAATCTGATTTAGAAAAATATTAAATTAGGACCTAAATGGAAAGTGGTGTTTAAACAGTTCCATTTGAGAGATCCGGACCATACTCTGCTAAGTGGAGCTGGTGGGCAAAGGGCGTTTGTTTCTGCCGTGGCAGGAGTGTGATTGATGCTGCTGCTCCTGCAAGCCTAGTCACCAACTTATTATTACAGCAGCTCTGAGGTTTGTCGCTGGGCTGTGCAAACAAATGATCGACATCATGTGGGAATGGCAGTAAGTGGAAGGGCCTCGGTGGAAAACACTGTTTGTGAAATAAGCTTTTCAGCCCAGAATTTAGCTACCGAGAGTGTAAAAACAAAGGTCTTTGCAAGAGAGACAGTGAGCAAAGCATGATGGATAATCTCGACCATGCACATAATTGCTTCCAGGTGTCTGGCCACTTTATTACTCTTGGGGTTATGCTACCACCCTGACAATGTTTTCTTTCTCCAACACGATAACTCCTTGGAAGACTGGTGCCAGCGGTTACTGTTACCTACATCACTCTAGGTTGACTTTCTTAGGGTCCAGTCTCCAGACAACTGCCACATTAGGGAGATTCAATAAGTTATACGAATAAAATGGAGTTTAGGGAAACCCCAGGAAAAGTCAGAAGAGTGCTGGAAGTTTGTTTTCTCCATCTGGTTTAAGTTGTATACTGCTAGAGCTATTGATAATTTTTTCAAAGGCAGTTTTTTTTTTTTCCTCCTCTGGATGACATTTTTAGATGAAGTCCATAGTTTTCTTTTTATTTAACCGGTTGGATTTCTAATGCCTTTTTCAAAGATTTTTGGTATCCACAATTTAGTGTTTAATGACTTAATTTTGATGCCAACAGAGTGAAAATGTAATGTGTTCTTGCCTGGATGTCGACACCTAGAAATAAGAAAGTTGAAGCAGTTTTTTTCTTAACCACCTGCTTTTCTAAGCTAGAGAATATAATCACAAAAGCTTAAGCATAACATATCATATTTCGTTTCTAAAAAACTTGTTCCAAGAATAATCAATACAAATTCTAATGTCCTTTAAATTCTTTGATATAGGCAGACTTAGGAGTTGTCAATAATTCAATATCTGGTTTTAAAAATTGCTATAAAAGACCAAAGCCTTGTAAATGAAAATAAACACTATGGACATTTTGCACCTATTTGTGGGTTTTTCCCCCACAGGATCTTTAGAATCCATGGAGAGGAAGAGAATATGTTTTTTAAGTTGGAAATAAATAATGAGATTTGACTAAAATATTATGGTATATATAGGATAAATATGTACAATAACCCATCTAATCTATTTTACCTTTAGGTAGTATTTGACTTAAAACATCCTCAAGAAAACACATATAATTATGACCATGTAAGCACATATTTATAAATGATATTATTTTATACACCAGAGAGTATTTTTATACTCTTACTTTAAACTCTTAGAAGAAGAAAACGTTATTAAACAATGGGAATAACTTGATCATTATTAACTTTTTATTACTGTATTATTTTAAGCAAATTGATAATCACAGTGTTCAGAAAAGTCCTTATATCCTATACACTGGTTGTCATCTACAAGATGAGGGTCCTGCCTTTGGCTCACAGGAAGACATTACATTTCAGAGCACTGCAGGTTGGACCATCAATCATGCATTTTTTCACATGTATTTGGGTCCTTCTTCTTTTTTTTTTTTTTAACCTTATTTAATGTCTTTGCAGTTCAAGGATGTGCTCAAAGATGGGCTCTTACATGTAAAAATTCAAATGTATTTTTACTCACACAGCTCAATCAAATTTTACACTAAAAATGAATTGTGTTGGAATATAGACCTAATTCCCAAGGCCGCATTGAAGCATCACTTTTGACCTAGGTGAGGCCTAGATGCATCTGAACACCAACAGGGGCACATAGCAGAAAGCAAGATGGTTATTAAAAAATATAATAACATGAGAATTGCAATGAATTCTAATAAATTCATCTTTCTACAGTTTAAGTTCATTTCTTATACAAGAATACATACATATGTATAAAATGGTTCTTCTTCTTATTAAAAAGATAATAACAACAATCTTTCAGCATTCAAGTGTGCCAGGCAAAAGACTTTTATTTTTTACAAAGCAATTTAAATGGAGGCCTGGAGTAGACCATTTCATGTGGTATTTACAACTGCGCCAATTTTAATGATTTGTCTACATTTATTTTACATTCTCCATGACTGAAGTGGTGGGTCTAGAATATAGAATAGTCTGCAAGTAGGTGTTTAATAGATATCTGGTCAGGCCAGGCCCTGCTTCTGCGACTTTTGCTCTCATTTACTGCCCATTCTCAAGGTGAAGGTCTCTCTTCCTCTGCAGTCACTTAAATGATTGATTCTGTTTCTCTTGGACCCACTGTTTCTTGACTAGCTCTCTCGATTTCTCTTAGTGAGTGCAGAAAAAAAAATCTTCTGGGTAACAATCTCTTGCTCCTTCCCATGAGGGTCCTGCCACCTTCCTGAAAATAAGCCTTGAAATGCTTAAATTTGCAGTATGAACTCAGCATAGGGCCTTCCTCTGAGCTCCTTACCTGAAAAAGTGAAGTTGAAAATTAAGGACAAGTGGCTCTGGAGAAAGATAGCCCAGGACATAAAGTCTCCTCCTTATCTAGGGCAATGGGAAGGCTTTCAGCAAAAAAACCATGTCCTAGGGTCGTTATTTTTCTCTCAAAGTTGTCAAACATTCTAGAATAAGACCACCAGAAAACAGGTAAGAAAAGTGAAGGCTTTATTGCTTATATCAGGAAGGGGGATATGAGGGTAAGACTGACGCTATCCTCTGGTAGTTAGCAGAGGTTTTCTACGTGACACAGCAATTTAGGATGGTCACAAGAAAAGAGGACCAAGAAACAGGAATATAAGGAGAGGGCTGAGGCAGATCTAACTCAACAGTTCTGTTTTCAGAAACAGATTGCTAAGCCTGAGCCAGTCTGGGAAAAGAACACTCTGTGGCCATTGGTTGATCAATAAAATGGCAATTTGGGCCTGAGTCATACAATTCTTTTGACCTATTTTGTGAAAGGCTCTCAAGCTGTTACCATGACCCTGACTCCTGTCACACCTAATAGGATGGGTGCTCTTGGCAGTTAGTGCTCTGCATTGCCAATTTCTACCCCTGAGACTTGAATTTTGCATTTGCTCTCTCTTGAAAGTGCTCCCCAGCTCAGATGTCATTTCCTGAAGTTTTCTCTGATCATAGCAAGGACTAGCACTGCCTTTTGAAGTCTGTATGGGTTGATTGCAATGCTATTATAGCATTTCCCTCCTGTAACAGTGATTTACGTATTTATCCAAATCTTTCTATTAGATTTATAATCACTTAGCAGAGAGAAAATTCATATGTGCCAGGCAGTGGGTCACATACTGTTGTATCTAATCTCCTTCATTCCTGGTGAAATCTCTCTAATCTAGGCATCACTGTCCTCATTTTAAAAATAAAGAAACTGAGACTCACAGAGTTCCAGAGACTCACCCAGGCCCCAAGGTCTGTCGTGGTGGAGTGGAGATTTGGACTCAGGTGTGCATGACTGCAAAACTCAGTATCTTTCCTACCACCGCATGCTGACCATCTTCCACCAAGGATTGGAATTAATGCTTATCCTCTCCAGGGACTGTTAAATATTTGTTGATTCAATTAGTGATTTTAACAAATCACCCAGCATTTGGCTTTGTAAACATTGCACTTTGAAGTGGTTAAAGATGGCATTAAAAAAAGAGGAGTGACTTATGTATGAGACATTGTGGTTCATTGATTCTGTGTCATTTAACATCATAGAGTCCAGTGGTAGAATAAAATGATTAGGAGAAATGATCTATTTAACCATAGGTCCTTAAATCTACCCATATCATTTTATTGCATTTTATAATGATGAATTGAAGAAACTTTGGTGATAGTCAGTTTATTTAAAATACAAATAGCAAGTAAGAGACATAGCTCTCTGCTGTTCTTGATCTCATTACCGATTAAGTGGATATTGAACTCCAGGTTATCCTAGGGCAGAGAAAATATATACATTTTGTCTGAAGTCACTATTGCCGGGGAGGGGATTGTTTTGTATAATGTCTCTGGAATTGTGTAATGGTCCATTTCAGGGAAAACTGTGCCAAGTCAAAATAAAAACAAAACTACAGTAGTAAAGGTGCCTCAAGGTGCTCTGTCTGCAGCCGAGTGATTGGGTACAGTGTTATGGATACAGTAGACAGCTGAAGAGTCCATTGGGACAACACAAAGGAGCCACGTGGCTTTGGCAACCAGAGAAGGAGGATGGCAACAAGGTCAAGATTACAAACTCCTCAAGGGCAGAGGCTAAGTCTTTCTTGCTCACTTTTTAAATCCCTAGTACCTGGCAATTTGCTTAGCATGGAGTGCTAAAAAAAATAGTTGTTGAATGAAGGTTTGCTAGAAGCTGCCGTGGAACTGTGTTTTTGCCAAAATACAAATTGTTATATAATATGTGAATTAACATGCTTTATCATCTAGGACCAAGAGACCATTATTTGTGAACATTTGTGAGACATTCTCAGAATTATCCTGAATTAAATAGGAAGATTTTGAGGGCTGATGAACAGTGATTTCCATAGTAAGACTATGCAGAAGATTAATGGTTCTTTTTTTTTTGCATTATTGCCCCAGGTATTTATGGCCTGAGAAAATATAATATGCTTATATGTTTATGCTGAGATTTATGCCATTGGAGATAGCCCCCAAGATAACAAGATGAATACTCTTGGAAACTGCATTGTTATTTTCAGGTTAGGCAGGGACCATTTAGTAAATTATTATTATATTTCAAATCTTAAATAGATCCCAATATAGCCAGAAAGAGCTACTGTAACTTCCAAAAAATTCTTTGCATCATCCTAGGACTGAGATAATTGCAGGAGATTATCTATTTATTTGAAGCTATTTTCAAAATTAGTTTACAAACAGAAGACAATATATGTGATGAGGGGTTTGAAGATATTATAAATTTATTTAATTTGGGCCTGATTTTAGCTCCAGTTTAACTGACCATGTACAGCCTGGTATAATACATCTAAGACTGCTGACTGAATTCCATCTCAAGCTTGCAAACCTTTATAAAAACCTCATTTCCTTAAAAGGAACAAGAAGCTCTGTTTTTGCCCTTCACAGAGGAATTTGTGCAGGAAACAAGAAGGTAACAGGGTTAGTTATTTGAGGCAGATTCCTGCTGTGTGCAGCATCGTTGACTAAATTGCATCTGAGACTGCAAAGACAGTTTACTTAAAATAGGTACAAGAGCTCTCTGTTGCTTCTAGAGAACACATGAAATCAAGGGCATGCCATACATCTCCTGCATTTCAGAATTCCTAGAAAATGCTTCTGCTTTTCTTATTAGGATATGATGTAAAAATTAATGGTGAGAGGCAGATGCTCTTAATTAGCAACTTGACATACTATACATCTATGCATTTGGTAGTAGGTCCTTAAGTGAACTTGAGAAGCAACGAATATTTTTAGGAAAGAGGAGTGGAGAAAATGGAACTTGGCTGGACTGAAGAATGACCCTAATTCTCAGTTGATGAATAAGGTTCTTGTTTCTACAGAAGTGACATTTATCTAGAGAAAAGAAGCAAGGAGAACAAACCTCAAACCAGAGACATGGTTTCCTTGGTTTCTAAGGCCTAAGGCAGCAACCAGAAAGCAGCACATGGTGATGTCCTGTGCAGTTGCATTTTCAAAGAATCTCACCATATTGCACTCAGAGGTGGAGGTTTTTTTTGAGTTTTTGTTGTTGTTGTTGTTGTTTTTGTTTTTTCAACATTGTTGCTTAAGTCAATATTGGGTTCCAAGGTCTCTGACCAGATGGTCACAGAATTGTCCTCCATATGGCTATGGGTGGCTAGGGTCATTCATTTATCTGTTGTTTAAAAACAAAACATAGTCAAACTTGTAAAATGGCTAGGACTTATAGCAAGTCCAAGCTAGCAGCCTAAGTTATAAGGGAACAAGGTCAAGGCTACGAGGACAGGATCAGGCATCAGTATAATGCTTGGTGAAGTGTAGAAAGAGGCAGAGCACGAATAAGATAAAAAATGGAAAAATCAAGGTCAGTGCTGGCAGTGGAGAAAGGCAGGAGAAAAGGTCACAGGGCCAGATGCCAGAGAAGCCACACTGAGGCCTTTAGTCTCTACTTCCTGAAGAGAACCCGAATTGTGACTTCTATGATAGCATAATAGAGCTTTGGATTTACGTAAAACCTTTATACTAAAGAACACCATTTCCATAAAATATTAACAATTAGGAGCACTACATATTTTCTTAAAAAGAAGTTTTTATGCATAAACATTTCTTCTGAATCGACAATGTAAACCTCAAAAAGGCAAAGACTGTGTTTGGTTCACCATTGAATTCCAAGTGCACATGATGGTAACCAGTAAATGTTCATTAAGTGAATAAGGCAGAAATGAAACTCTCATGCACTAGGCACTGTACTAGACGCTATGGAGACATGCATAGCTCTGGACTTTGGGGGGTTTATTAGGGGATTTAGGACATATTCATAAATTACCATACGCAAGGCAGAATGTGGTTCAGAGGAGAACATACTCAAGGAATTTCTAGTGAGGATGGAGTCTTCCTGGTGGGTGGGAAGTGAGATAGATAAGGAAAAACCTTGTATGGTCAGTTATGTTCAATCTTGACTTTGTAGAATGGGGTGGGATTTAGAAAAGGTAGCAATGGAGAAAAAGGTGCTCCAAGCCAAAGAAAATCCACATATGAAAGGATCTGTGAAATTGTAGGGGACCCCGAGCAGTTGATTGCAGCTAAAGTGAAAGCTACTTGATGGGGATCATAGGAAGTAAGATGAAGGCTGTGAGTCAGGCTAAATGGAGGCCCTTGAATGCCACAGAAAGGAATTTGGACTTCATTTTGTTGGAATCATGGAGAGGTATTGACAGTTTTGCAAAGGAGGAAATCTGGTCCAGGTTATACTTTTGAAAATTACATTTGGCGGTAGGATAGGTGATGGATTAGAAGGTGGGTGGCTAGAGGCAGCTGGGGAGCCCTTCATGGGGTTGGGGCAAAAGGCCCTCAGGATAGGGGCAATCAGGGAGGTGGTTGTGAGAGATATCCCAGTGGGAGAAGCCCTAGGTATTGATGGACTACCCAGTACAATTGCTGTGAGGAGATGTGAGGTTGAAGCTTAGGAGAAAAATCAGGGTCAGAAAGAGATTTGCAAGCCATTTGGACAGAGCTTGGGTTGAAGCTATAAAACAGAGCCAGGGGCCAAATGAGAGAGAGCAGAATAAACAGAGAAGGAAAGATTCTTTCAGGAACACCTGAATGCATGGAGATGAATAAAGAGGAAGAACTGAGAAGACTGCAGAGAAAAAACTGTCAGAGACATAAGAGAATGAGACGAGTGCATTAAAAAAATAGGAAGAGGGTTTCAAGACGTCTACTAGCTTCTAGTGTGGTAAGAAGGTGAAGGATGTAAACTGAGGAAAACGCTCTGTCAACAAAAAGTTCACTGGAGACACTTAAGGGAAGGATGCAGAGAGACAGAGTGAGTGTCATATGTCATTACTGATAAAAGTGAGAAAAAACGAGTAGCAATGTAATCAACTAATTGAGAGAGAGAGAGAGAGAGAGAGAGAGAGAGAGAGACAAAGACAGAGACATAGAGAGAGAGAGAGAGAGAGAATATTTGATGATATAGGGTAGCTGGAAGAAAAAAAAGTCCTTAGATTAAGATTCCTATTTACAAATTTAAAATATTCTGAAATCTCCTAATATAGTGTGTTATTAGGAGATTTATAGTAGGATGAAAGTTGCAGATTAAGGGAACTTTACTACTTCAGTTGGTTTATGTATGTGTGTGTATGTGTGTGTGTGAGAGAGAGAGAAAGAGATGGAAATATGGATGGAGCATTTGGGAATATTCTAGAATCATTAGACATTTTTCTGTTTGTTTGATTCTTTCCAGTAGGGCCTGGAAAAGGGGTTCAATAAATAAAGAGACGTCTGATTGTCTGTTGGGTATGAATTGTTTACCTGAACTATGCTTTTTGCCAAAGCCCAAATTATCTTTTTACAGAATATCCTTTTCCTTGTTATTTTCTTATCATTTGTTGGCCAGGGTGTCCCTGAGTTCTCCTTGTCTACCAGTTTGGAAACACAGACATAGACTTTTGGTTCCAAAATATAAAATCTTAATGTTAAAGCTATAGACATGATCTATTTACTCATGTGAGTGGCCTAGACACTAGAATGGCCCCATCTAGTCATTTAGTACCTTTTAAGGGCTATTTCTGCTTTGTTTCTGGTCATGGGTTTAGGCTGCTGTTGAAAATGAAAGCCAATGCCAAAATTACATGCATATTCATAAACTATAAACAAACACACAATTATACATACACAATCCGACACACCCCCTATAATAATAAAACTGAAACCAAAGGCACCACACAAAATACTTTTTTGCTTTGCTGGCAGAGGTTGTGGAAGACTTTTTGTATCATGGAGCTCAATTTTCAGTTTATTGCAAGTCCACAATTAAAGATAGTACACACAAAAGAATTATTCTCAGATGTACTATTGCAGAACTGTTTGCAACTCAAATATGTACTATCTGGGGCTTTGTTTGAGGTTCACAATATAGGACTTATAATAGCCCTGGTTGAGTTTTCAACATATTCTTGGAAAAGTTCTTTTATTCGCTTTTTAGCGTACATGAACCTTTGCAATTTGTTCTCTTATTTGGACTGTATAAACAGCATCAAGATGTTTTTTTCCTTTTATTCAAACAAACAATGACATTGTAACTAAGAAGAAAATTAGTAACAGGTGAAAGTTTATTTTTAATGATGTTGAGATCAAATTGCTGTTTAACTTACAGAACAAACTCCCCCCATGTCTCTTTTAATGTTTCATAATTATTTATAAATTAAACTTACACAACCTCTAAACATGTTCAGAGCATTAACATGGCCTCTTTTTTTTTTCTGTATTACTAACAAGATACAAAGGATATTGCTTTGTTCTGATTTTTTTCCTTGCAATTTGTTTTTAAAACATCTTGTATTATAAAAATTTACATAAAGCTGTCTTGGAGACTTTTTATTTTGTACTTATATATAAATCAAAATTCTATGCTTGGAATTATGTTTCTTTTAAAATCCAAACTAATGTTTGCTTTTATTAGGTACATTTTATGTTATATACTGTATATATTTGTTTGTGTTTCATTTTATTGTTATTAACATGGCTGTATCTTTTGGAGACTTTGTAATTATTCTCTTTCATTATTGTAATCTACAAAGTTTATAATAGTCAATGTAATAAAAATGTTTAATCGCCGGGCTCGGTGGCTCAGCCTGTAATCCCGCGCCTTGGGAGGCTGAGGTGAGTGGATTGCCTGAGCCCGCGGGTTCGAGACCCGCCTGGGCAGGCGAAACCTCATCTCTACAATAAATCAAAAAAAAAATCAGCCGTGCGTGGTAGCGCGCGCCTGTAGTTCCGGCTACTCGGTAGGCTGAAGCGGAAGGATCGCCGGAGCCCAGCAGGT
>CAUYQG010072940.1:0-12574 GCA_963574415.1 Tarsius wallacei | reverse complement strand
AGAAGATCAGTGGGAGCCCCGGATCTGATCAGTGGAAAGAGAGGGTCAGGGAGATCTAGAGAGGTGCCCCATGCCTGGTGAGGAGACACGGATGGCAACCATTTTCTCTGTCCCAGGAGCAGGCAGAGACCTGCATTGCCCTGCCCAGCTCTGCCCAGCCTCCAACTTGGGATCTTAGGACCAGGCCCCACCCAGCCCTGCTCAGCTCCACCCAACCTCCAACTTGGGACCTAAGGTAATCTCATCAAACTGGGAGAGACAGAAGCCCCTCCCCCATCCTGGATCAGACACCAGCAGGACAGATCTGAGTGGCAGACTCAATAGGCAACAAGCCGGGTGAGTCCAGATCTGATTCACCCTTCTTCCAAAGTAGGCCTGGGGCAAATGACCCAAGCTGTGAGCAACCCTAACTGCCTGCACTGAGAGCAGAAGGGAGGGGCTAGAGAACAAAGCTGAGGGATGTCGGACTTACAGGAATGACCTCAGAATGAGTTTGGTTCCTTGTTTTTATTTTTTTTATTTTCTGTCTGTTTTGTTCATTTTTGTTTTAGTTTTTTCTCATTCTTTCTGTTTTTGATAACATTTTTGTACTGACTTTGTTTCTGTTATTTTACTGATTTTTTGCCTCTATTCTTTAGACTTCCTGTTTGTGTATGGGAAGAGTACATCAATAGGCAGGTTTTCATTGGACTGTGTGTTTGTATGATTATCTGTATGTTTTAGTTTTTTAAAAATCTTTTCTGTCTTTGTGCTTCTTTTCATCTGTTGGTTGGTACGTCTGTCTTTTTCCCTCTTATCCTTCTCTCTCTCCACCTTCCTCTTGCCCCCCTTCCTTCCTTTTTCCATTCTTTTCCTTTTTATTACCTCATTTTGCTTCCAGGGAGCAAAACTATACTCCTATTGCATGGACAGATTATAAGGCAGTGGGAAGCAGGTTCCGGGTGCCCAAATACCTGTCGGTGGATACTGAGACCTGCAGATAGATTTTGAATCACAGTGCTCCCCTCAATTAAATCTCAAAACTGCGAAAGTACTGCCCCCAACCCACAACCCAGCTTCAGAATTGAACACAGCCAGAGGATCCACATAAAGGAAGAATCAGAGACTGAGCAAACAGAAGTAAAAACAACCCCAGTATCCCTGAACAACAGAATTAAAGAAGAGGGGGGAAAAAAGGTGGGAGGAAGGAAAATCTACACAAATGAAGAAAAACCAGAAGAAGAATATGGGTCTCACACAGACCGCTGGGAGGTCAGACACTGAGATAACAGACTTCAGAACACAAACAATGAAGAAACCCCAGAATGACTGGCCTCAAACTACAAACTCAGCACCAAGACATTAATAGAGAGAATAAAAAGAATTGAGGAGAGACAAAAGGAAAGTAGGAAAGAGTTGATAACTGAAAAAAACAGCAGTAAAGAATACTGTGAATGAAATAAATAACAAACTGATAAGCATGGAAAGCAGAATGAGCCAAGCAGAAGAGAGAATATCAGAACTTGAGGACCAAAATATAGAACTAATCAAAACTGTCAAACACATAGAAAAGAAGCTTAAAAAGACAAAACAAAACCTTCAAGATATGAGTGGTTATTTCAAGAGTCCAAACCTAAGAGTAATTGGACTTCCTGAGGCAGAAAGAGAGACAGAGACCACCCTGGAACAAACATTCCATGAAATTATTCAAGACAACCTTCTTCATCTCATCAGTGATGATGAAACCATTCAAACACAAGAGATTCAGAGAACCCCTGCAAGACAACAAATGAGAAGACCAACTACTAGACAATAGCAATTCACCTAAACAAAGTAGGTATAAAAGAAAAAAATCCTAAAGGAAGGAAGAGAAAAAGATCAGGCTACTTACTGGGGAAGACAAATTAGAATAGCAGCAGATTAATCTACAGAAACATTTCAGGCTAGGAGAGTTTAGAGTCCAATATTCAAAGGTCTCAAAGATAAACAATTTCAACCAAGAATAACCTGCCCAGCTAAGCTAAGCTTCATCAGTGAGGGAGAATTAAAATCTTTCCAAGACATTCAATCCCTAAGAACTTATGCTGTCTCTAGACAAGCTCTATGAGAAACACTAAAGAAAGTATTAAACACAGAAGAAAGGGAAGAAAGAACAACAACATTCTTCACAAGAGTGCAGGAAAAAGATTGAAAACACACACGAATCAACCCAAATATCAAAAGAAAGACAAAAAAAACAAAGGAACAACAACTTTATAGGAACCTCATGACAAGGATAAAGTCTTACATTTCAATAATTAGCTTGAATGTGAATGGACTAAATGCACCAAGGAAAAGATATAGAATGGCAAAATGGATAAAATATCATGAGGTATCAATATATTATCTCCAAGAGACTCATCTCACAGAAAGGACACTCACAGACTCAAAGTAAGAGGATGGGAAGCAAAATTTTAGGTGAATGGAACACAAAAGAAAGCAGGAGTTGTTATCTTAATATCAGACAAAATACCCCTTAATGTATCAAAAATTTAAAAAGATACAGAAGGTCACTATATAATGATAAAAGGTTCAATCCATCAACAAGAAGTAGCCATCCTAAACATATATGCACCGAACATAGGAGCACCAACTTTCATAAAGCAGCTTCTAGGCAAACTTAAAAAAGATATTGACTCTAACACTATCATAGCTGGGGGACTTTAATACCCCACTCACAACCCTAGGCAGATCATTGAGACAAAAAATCAGCAAGGAGATTCGGAAACTCAATGTGACTCTTGACCAAATGGACTTAGTTGATAACTACAGAACAAGCTACCCAACGACCACAGAATATACATTCTACTCATCATCACATGGCACCTACTCTAAGATCGACAACATCCTTGACCATAAATCAAGCAGAAACAAATTTCATAAGATTGAAATTCTGCCATGCACTTTCTCAGATCACAGTGTAATAAAAATAAATATCAATACCAACAAAGCTCCCCCCAAACCCACAAAGACATGGACACTAAACAGCATGATGCTAAGCAACTCCTGGGTCAACATGGAAATCAAAACAGAGATTAAAAGATACCTGGAAACAAGCCAGGCTTGGTAGCTCAGACTGTAATCCTGCACTTTGGGAGACTGAAGTGAGTGGATTGCCTGTGCCCGCAGGTTCGAGACCTGCCTGGGCAACTTGGCGAGACCTCATCTCTACAATAAATCAAAACATTAGCCGGGCGTGATAGCGTATGCCTGTAGTTCCAGCTACTTGGAAGGCTAAGGCAAAAGGATTGCTGGAGCCCAGCAGGTCAAGGCTACGGTGGTCAGGAGCATGCCACTGCACTCCAGTCAGGATGACAGAGTGAGACTACAACTCAAAAAAAAAAAAAAAAGAGACCTGGAAACAAATGAAAACAAAGAAACATCTTACCAAAACCTCTGGGATACCATGATATCAGTAGTAAGAGGGGAATTCATACCTCTACAAACACACATGAAGAAAATGGAAAGATCACAAGTTAACAGCCTAACAAGTCACCTAAGGAAGCTGAAAAACAAGACCTCCAAAACCCTACCACCAGCAGAAGAATCCAGATCACCAAAATAAAAGCCCGAATCTGGGACATAGAAGACAAAAAGATAATACAAAAAATCAATGAAACAAAAAGCTGGTTCTTTGAAAGGATAGACAAGATTGATGGTCCCCTAGCTAGAGTGACCAAGAAAAAGAGAGAAAAAATGCAAATAAACACAATCAGAAACACAAAAGATGAAGTCACAACTGACCCTGAAGAAATACAAAAGATTATCAGAGACTACTATGTACACTTGTATGGAAACAAACTTGAAAACCTAAAGGAAATGGAGAACTTTCTGACATCACACAACCTCCCTAGGTTGAAACAAGAAGAACCCGAGACCCTAAATATACTGAGAACAATTCAGGAATTTGACTATGTCATATGAAAATTACCTACCAAAAAAAAAAAGTCCTGGAAAAACGGCTTTCCAGCAGAATTCTATAAAACACACAAGGAGAAACTGATACTAATCTTACTGAAAGTATTCCAGGCAATTGAGAAAGACAGAACTCTCCCCACAACATTTTATGAAGCTAACATCACATTGATAGCCAAGTCAGGTAAAGATTCAACAAAAAAAGAGAAATACAGGCCAATATCCTTGATGAACATAGACGCTAAAATTCTCAACAAGATCCTAGCAAATTGGATCAATAACACATCTCAAAATCATCCTCACAACCAAGTAGGCTTCATCCCCGGGATGCAAGGTTGGTTCAACATCGTAAGACCATAAACATAATAAAATACATTAACAGACGTAAAAACAAACACCACATGATTATATCATTAGATGCAGAAAAAGCTTTTGATAAAATACAGCACCACTTCTTGATAAATCCCTCAAACATCTAGGCATAGATGGAACATACCTCAAAATAGTAAGAGCGATGGCTTCATCTACAAGAAACTCACAGTCAGCATACTGCTAAACAGACAGAAATTGGAACCATTTCCTCTTAAAACTGGAACAAGACAAGAATGCCCACTCTCACCCTCCTGTTCCACATAGTTTTGGAATTTCTAGCTACAGCAATCAGAGAAGAGAAGATGATCAGGGGTATCCAAATAGGAAAAGAGGAAATCAAGTTATCCCTCTTTGCAGATGGCATGATTCTATACCTCCAAAACACAAGAAATCTGTCAAAAATCTCGCACTGATAAAGGACTTTGGCAAAGTCTCAGAGTATGACATAAATGTGCAAAAGACAATCACATTTCTATACACCAATAAAACTAACAGAAATCCAAATAAAAAGCACAGTTCCATTCACAATAGCCACCAAAAAAAAAAAAAAGAAAAAGAAATACCTTGGCATCTTCCTAACCAGAGACATGAAAGACCTTTACAATGAAAGCTACAAAACACTGCTCAAAGAAATCAAGGATGACACAAACAAGTGGAATAGATTGGAAGAATCAGCATTGTTAAGATGTCCATTTTACCTAAGGCAAGCTACAGATTTAATGCAGTACCCATCAAATTACCAGGAACATTCTTCTCAGACCTAGAAACAACAATACAGGAATTCATATGGAAGCATAAACAACCACAAATAGCTAAAACAATTCTCAGCAAAAAAAACAAAGCAGGAGATGTCATACTCCCGGACTTTAAACTTTATTATAAAGCTACAATAATCAAAACAGCCTGATATTGGTACATGAACAGGCATAGAGACCAATGGAATAGAATTGAGATTTCAGAAGCAAAACCTCAATTTCTCAACCAACTCTTCTTCAACAAAGCCTCCACCACCAACCACTGGGGAGAGGAGAACCTGTTCAGTAAATGGTGCTGGGAAAACTGCCTGACCACTTGCAAAAGATTGAAACAGGACCCCTACCTATCCCCATACACAACTCTAAATGGATCAGAGAACTAAATGTAAAACCTCAAACTATAAGAACCTTAGAAAATACAGGAGACACTCTTATGGAAATTGGAACTGGCAACCAATTCCTGATCAAAATTCCAAGTGCCCATACGATAAGAGATAAGATAGACAAGTGGAATCTCATCAAACTGACAAGCTTCTGCAAAGCCAAAGAAACCATCAAGAGAGCAGGGAGACAGCCCACAGACTGGGAAAAAATATTTGCCTACTCTATGTCTGACAAAGGCCTAACATCTAAGATCTACAAGGAACTCAAACATACTAAAAAGAAAAAAACAAACAGCCCCATTACAAAGTGGGCAAAAGATATGAATAGACAGTTCTCAAAAGAAGATGTATGAGCAGCCATCATATCCATGAAAAAATGCTCAGCCTCACTAGTCATGAAAGAAATGAAAATTAAAACTACACTGAGATACCACCTAACTCCAGTTAGGATGGCCATCATCAATAACTCAAAAAATAACAGATACTGGAGAGCATGTGGCGAAAAGGGAACACTTCTACACTGTTGGTGGGAGTGTAAATTAGTATAACCTCTTTGGAAAACAGTGTGGCAATTCTTAAAAGTTCTAAAAATCGACCTTCCATATGATCCTGCAATCACCCTACTGGGAATATACCCAGAAGAATTCAAATCACTCTATAAAATAGATACCTGCACATGTATGTTTATCACAGCATTGTTCACAATAGCAAGAACATGGAACCAACCGTGCTGCCCATCAAAAGAGGACGCGATTAAAAAAAAATGTGGTACATATACACAATGGAATAATATGCAGCCATAAAGAACAAAATCATGAACTTCGCAGCAATCTAGATGGACTTAGAGAGTCTATAATACTGAGTGATCTTTCACAGAAACAAAGAACTGAGTATCATATGGTCTCACTCATAAGTGGACCTTGAACAACTATCATAATACCATAAGAAAAGGAATGACAGTAGTGGGTAACTGTGGGAGCATAGGGGGTTGACAAGGTGGGATTGGCAGTAATGGGAAACTACCTGGGGAAGGGGGACACACCTCATCAACAAGGGTACCTGCACAATGAGTATTTGTATACCTACCCTGAATTGTACTCCACAATTTTAAAATTAAAAAATTTTTAAAAAAGAAAATCACTTTCTCTGGAAAGTCCTCCCAGTCAGAATACAAATTTACGAGCTTCCACTCCATGCTTTCAAAACACCCTACTCTGACCTTCTCATGGCATAGTATCTACCATATACTGTATTATAATTTTTTTGTTAGTTGCCTATCTACCAATTTTTAGTTCCCTGAAGGGAAGAATCAAGTCTGCATTGTTCTCTGTTGTAGTCCCAGCATCTGACAAGTACAAGGCAGACTGCAGGAATAGTAGTATTGGTTGAGGACTTACCTTGTGACAGTCTCTGGGCTAAAAACTTCATACACATTCTCAAACTGCTAATAACCCTTAGCACTACACTATTCTGTCTCCTTGTAGACACATATCATATATAGGGATGCCAAAAATACATATACACATTTTAAGAGATGCTATCTATATATTACTTTTCAAAGTTGAATTGAGTTATGGTAGCAATGTGTAATATGACATTCACTGAACTTTTCTTCTGCCATTTTCTTTGACTGTCCTGCCTGTTGCATGGTGATGCTAGTATTCATTTGATTAATGCCATCTTTTGAGCAAACATTATACTTAAGATGTGTCTTTTTTTGGCACTTCCTGTACATATGTATATATTCATATATGTATATATGTATTGGATGTTAACTCGTGCTCTGGTCTCTCTTCTCTCTCTTCAGAGGATATTTCAATATCCTATTCTCTGACCCCATCAAAACCCAGTCTTTTCCTGGGATACAGTTCATCATGCTAACATAGTAAATAAAAATAAATTCATATGAAACATAACCCCATCAGACATGCATTTTCATGGGGCATACAATAGGAAACAATGCCTTAAACCCAAATGGTGGACATTTGAGTATCCCAGCTAGATTATGAAGGAGATATTTTTAGGAAGAATGTTTTTAATAAATATTGTATAGATCACCTCTTTGAGAGACTTGTCTACTTTGTCTAATTGGAGGACAGCACTTGGTTTGGGGCACTTTTGTCAGTGTCCAGCCCTACTCCAGGAATAGGAGGTTTCACTGCATATTGATATATCTTCTAACAATAGAAAATAAGAAAACAATTATATTCATTCATGCGTTGATTGTATTGATTCCACTTAAGAGTTTACCTAAAACCAATCAACGGAAACTCTATCTACAACTGCTCTGATCACATATAAGCTACAGAAGGTTTTGGAGTCTGTTGCAAAGTGTGAAACCACCCACAACCCAGTGAGATTGGGTTGAATGTGAAACTAACTTCCCTGGTGCTGGAGACATAGGGTTATGCTTCTTTGACACTTCAACCCTTGATGTCAGACCACTGAAAATGCCAACAGCCACATGGACCCACATGAGAAAGTTTTACGGCATTGGTTCCCAACCTGGCAGGAATGGGAGTTGAACACTCCAGACTGAGATGCTTAGCTTTCCTCCTGAGTAGGCAGGGATAGTGTGCCAAATAAGTAGCTGGGGAGTGAAGACAGGTCATTGCAAATATGTGGCCAAAAATCCTTCCCTTGAAAGCTTAGAAGAAGGAGAACTTCAAAATGTCAGTCTGGAGACCGTGGGAGCAAATGAGGTAGAACCAGAAGGGTGGGTTAATAAAAGCGGAAAAGAGTGGCATAAGAATAGACTAACTTTTGCCCATTTTATAATGGGGTTGTTTGTTTTTTTCTTTTCCTCACGTTTGAGTTCCTTATAGATCCAAGATGTTAAGCCTTTGTCAGACTTGGAGTTGGCAAATACTTTTTCCCAGCCTGTTACGGGTCATTTGAGTATTGTCTTTGGGGAAGTGTCTATTTAAGTCTTTACTCTTTTTAAAATTAGATTGTTTGTTTTGTTGATTTGCAGGAGCCCTTTATATATTATCTCCTTATGTGGTATTTTTGTCCATTTTAAAATTTAGATGTTTGCCTTTTTTCTTTTGAGTTATGAGAGTTCATTGTATATTCTAGGTACTAGAGCCTTATTAGATAAATAATTTGTAAGTGTTTTCTCCCATTCTCTAGGTTGCCTTTTCACTTCCTTGGTGGTATCCTTTGGTGAAAAAAATATTTTAATTTTAATGAAGGCTAATTTATCTGTTTTTTTCTTATATTGCTTGTGCTTTCAATGTCATATCTAAGAATTCAGTGTCAAATCCAAGGTCAAGAAGATTTATCACTGTTTCTTCTAAGAGTTTTTTTTTCCCTCCCCTGTCTTCTAAGAGTTTTATAGTTTGTTTTTGTGTTTTTTTTTGAGTTGGAGTCTCACTCTGTCGCCCAGACTAGAGTGCAGTGGCCGCTCCCAGCCACCACAGCCTCGACCTGCTAGGCTCCGGCAATCCTTTCGCCTCAGCCTTCCAAGCGCACACTACCATGCCCAGCTAATTTTTTGATTTTTGTTGTAGAGATGAGGTCTCACCAAGTTGCCCAGGCGGGTCTCGAACCCGCGGGCTCAGGCAACCCACTCACCTCAGCCTCCCAAGGCGTGGGATTACAGGCTGAGCCACCAAGCCCAGCTGAGTTTTATAGTTTTTATAGTGATTAAATTTAAGTCTTTGATCCATTTGGTGTTGACTTAAACTTTTTTTATTCTTTTTTTTTTTTATTGTGATATTGAGGGGTACAGTTAAGGGTTAGGTACACAAATATGTCTCGTTCAGGCACCCTTGTTGATAAGAAGTGTGCCCCCATCCCCAGGCAGGGATTTACTACCATTAATCCCTTGCCCGGGGCCGGCCCCGCGGGCCGAGGGGGGGGGGGCGCCCGCCAGGGCGAGGGGATTAATGGTGGTAAATATCTGTCTGGAGATGGAGAGACACCTCTTATCAACAAGGGTGCCTGAACGAAGCATTTTTGTATACCTAACCCCTAACTGTACCCCACAATACCATAATAAAAAATAAAATAAAATAAAATAAAAAGAATACACTTTAATTCCTTGATTCTTCATTTTCAAAAAAGAAAAAAGAAAATCCTTCCGAAGTAAATAAATAAATTTAGTTTTCTTTAATATGAATAATGACTTGCTTGCCAGAGTGTATATTTTATTGTCCCCAAGTGTCTGTTTACCTGAGGCTTTCTGTCTTCTACCCTGTGATAAGTATGGTTATCATAATTAAAAAATAAAGATATATTTTCCTAATGTTCTTGTAGTAATTATGCTACCAAGAGCTTGGAGTGATTTGAGATAACACAGAAGCTGAAAGTTTGTCTGTGGAAACTGTCCCCTATGCCCTTCCTCACACCTCAAACTCCTCAGGTCACCATGCCTCCTCATCCCAAGCCCAGTGTCCCTATTCTGGCCTGCCCCTTCGGCCAAAGCCCCATCTGACTTCAAAACCATCCCTCCTCCTTTCTCACTGAAACATGACACTGATTTCCCAAGAGTTGGCAAAGTATAAGGAACTCCTTGAATATTTTTTCTAGCCCCATTAATTTATTCACCTATTCGATAGGTATATCTTGAGTGCCCATTTTATGAGGCATTGTCCATATGCTTTATGCTTACATATTCTCTATACCTTATGTATCTGCCACTTATCTATAGTGTATCTATCACTTATCAAGTGCTTATTCAGCTTGAATACCTCCAAGGATGAGGGGTTCTTAAGACAGAGGCTTCTTTAAGGCAGCCTGTTACAACATTAGAAATCTTGATTAGGAATTGCTTATTTATATTGAAAGAGGCAAATATATCTTCCCGAAATTTCTGCCCATTAGTCTTATTTATTCTTTTTTCATAGAGTGCCCCTCTAAATATCTGAAGATGGCTATTATACTCTCTTCAAGTTGTCGCTTTACCACGTGAACCATCCCTATTCTTCTGAACACAATCTTTTCTAGCTCTCTTTTTTCTCCTTTATTTATTCTCTTCAAAAGTTGATGAATAAGACTGATCGTGTCTGATAATAGAGGTACTGTTGCTGAGACATCAAGGGAAAGGAAAGCAACTCACTTTAAAGAAAAATTAGATAACAAACAAGCAAAATGAGTGCCAATAACCTTTAGTAAACCCAGAAATAATCTATGAAATTATTCCATTTTCTCAACTCCACTCACTTTCTGCACTCCAGTGTGGCATTTATTCCCTTCAATGCCACTGAAACAGCTCTTGCCAGGTTCAGCAGTGGCATGTGTTTTTTCATAAATCAGAGATCATTTTTCATTCATCTTACTCAACCCCTTCAGTAGTACTCAACAACAATGGTCACTTTCTTGAGACTCCTTCTTCCCACAGCTTCCATGAAACCACAATCTCCTGGGTTATTTATGTATTTTTGACCTTTTAAAACTGCTCAGCTCCTTCTCAGACTTACCCAGCGCCTTCTCTTCCGTTTGGCATAGATTTTGGACTTCTCCAAGGATTTGACCTGGAACATCTTCCCTTCCCTCCCTGTCTCTTGTCCTCTCCCCTCCCTGCCCCCACCCCTCCCCCACTCTCCCCTCCCCTTTCCTTTCCTCTCTAATCTTTCAGCCCACAATATTATTCACACCTGAAGAGTAATAATCTAGACATTGAAGATCCTAATTTGTACCTTCAATTCAAACTACCCCAGTGAGTTCTAGATGTGTTTTTCCAACTG
The DNA here is from genome assembly GCA_963574415.1 of Tarsius wallacei. Taxonomy (NCBI): domain Eukaryota; kingdom Metazoa; phylum Chordata; class Mammalia; order Primates; family Tarsiidae; genus Tarsius; species Tarsius wallacei. The sequence continues at coordinate 1,441 of CAUYQG010072940.1, read as the reverse complement.
CTTACCTAAATTTCTCCACTTTGCTATCTCAAATTCAAGATATCTAAGAACAAACTCATGATCTTCCTCTCAGTACCTAGCCCTTAATGCTGTATCTTATTTTAGCCACAGGTACGAAACTTAAGAAATCTTCTGTGATACCCGATCCCCCCAGCCAAAGTATCTCTAGAATCTGTTTTCTCCTTACTGTTTCTACTTTCTACCCTAGTTCAAGAGGCCAACAACTCTCATTCACACCACTACAAAAGTTTCCAAACCATCTATCTGCCTCTACTTTAGCTGTGATGCCAAAATCTGTCCACATAGCTACCAGAGTGATTAAACTCTCCCTCTCTTTCTCTCCCCAACCCCTCCACTCTCTCTCATGATCATGTTACTCCTCTGCTTTTAGACTTAAAGGCCAACATCATCACACAACAGTTGGGAAGGGCTCTGATTTCCTCTCTAGTCTTTGTTTGTCACCTGCCTCTGCAGCTTCTGTGCTCCAGTCACACTGGCCTTCTTCCCTTTTTTTAGCAGAAGGATCACCTCCACCTCTTTGGATCTTCGCACATGCAATCCCCTCAGACATGCCTTTTGTAGGTCCCCCAATCCACCAGTCACACATCACTGAAACAAGTCATTTCAGATCTCCGTCTGGGTTGCACCTCCTCACCAAAGTTTTCTCCCACTTTCCACTCCCAGCCCTAGTCAACTACAGGTTCTTTGCTATACACTCTGAGAGAATGTTCAACTTTTTCTTCCAAGCACTTACCTTGGTTGTGATTATTTATTATTCAGGGTGATTATCTGATGAATATATGCCTCCTCCACTGACAAGCTTTGAGAGGAATGGCGTCAGACCAGTGTGTTCGCCTGTCTAGATCGGCGTCTGTCTCTCGGTTAGAGCCCAAGTGATATTTGCTGAGGGGATAAATAAATCAGTACCCCTTTGTCCTACTTTGATTAAATCTGCTTTTCATTGTACACCAACATTCTAGATACGTTTTGTAAATATATTTTTAAGGGGAGGGTGGGGGCAGGAGTGGCAGTAGTGGGAAACTGCCGGGGGAAGGGGGACACACCTCATCAACAAGGGTACCTGCATAATGAACATTTGTATACCTCACCCTGAATTGTATCCCACATATTTAAAATAAAAAATTTATTAAAAATTAAAATATATATTTAAAATATTTTCTCTCAATTCAAAACTTTTATTTTACTATTTTTCACCAAAAATGTCTGGTATATCAGTCCATCGTGGGTTCAATTGCCTTTGCAACATGTTTCTCAATGCATCTGCATTACCTGGGAGCTCTATTTGAAAGTGCAGACTCCTAGGTCCTCTGCATACATAGCTAAGTCTCTGGTGAGGCCAAGGAATATATATATATATATATATATATATATATATATATATATATATTTTTTTATTTTTTTTTTTTTTTTTTTTTTTTTT
>CAUYQG010072939.1:0-78488 GCA_963574415.1 Tarsius wallacei | reverse complement strand
TGGAATATCAATGCAATCCTAATGATGAAAATATTCTCTCTTTTTTTGAGTTGGAGTCTCATTGTCGCCCAGACTGGAGTGCAGTGGCCACTCCCGGTCACCGCAGCCTCGACCTGCTGGGCTCCGGCGATCCTTCCGCCTCAGCTTTCCAAGTAGCTGGAATTACAGGCGTGCGCTACCATATCCGACTAATTTTTTGATTTATTGTAGAGATGAGGTCTCGCCAAGTTGCCCAGGCAGGTCTCGAACCCGCGGGTTCAGGCAATCCACTCACCTCAGCCTCCCAAAGGCGTGGGATTACAGGGTGAGCCACCGAGTCCGGCTAGATTTTTAATAAAACATAGATGATAAAGATCCAGAGCTTTTTTTAAAGAAATTCTTACCTGGTTATGAAAATACCATTAACATGTATATACAGCAATTTTTTAAAAATGTAGCCTTAACACCATTTGATGTTGAGGTCTAAAAAAGGCAAATAATCTTTTGAGGAAAGGATGAGTCTATGCTTTAATAAGCCAAGTTGATTAAAAATTCAGAGAGCAGGCTGGGTGCAGTGGCTCACAACTGTAATCCCAATACTTTGGGAGGCCGAGGGGAGAGGGTTGCTTGAGCCCAGGAGTTCAAGAGCAGCATATGCAACATAGTGAGACCCTGTCCCTACAAAAAAAAAAAATCTCAGCACTTTGGGAGGGTTTCTTGGACCCAGGAGTTTGATACCAGTATATGCAGAATAGTGAGACCCTGTCTCTCCAAAACAAAACAAAACAAAACAAAACAATCCCAGCACTTTGGGAGGTCAAGGGGAGAGGGTTACTTGGGCCCAGGAGTTCAAGACCAGCATATGCAACATAGTGAGAATTTCTCCCTACAAAACAAAAAACCAAAAAACAGCCAGGCATAGTGACCTGCACCTGTAGTCCCAACTACTGGAGAGTGGAGGGATGTAGAGGCAAAAGGATTGCCTGATGCCAGAGGGCCGAGGCTGTAGTGAGCTACGATCATGTCACTGCACTCCATCCTGCAGAACTCAACTCAAAAAATAAAAATAAATTCAGAAAGCTTGTGAAAAAAGTATCTACTAGGCATACATGGGCATAAGGATGTTGAAAGGAAAGCCATTTTTCATCTTGTTCTTAAATCCTGACACAATGATGAGAAAGTAGAAGAAGCTATGTTTTGGAGAAATGCATCCTTTAGGTAAAGATTAACTTTGGCGACTTTGTCTTTTCGGAAACACAGACTTGCGGGTGCCGGGCGTCGGAGGTATCTCATAGCTTTTGTCAGTGGGGCCCAGCAGAAGTGGCAATCAAGTTTGCCTAGAGTAAAGGGAGTTTGCAAGGCCTGAGACATCATGCATTAGGCAAAAGTTATGCAAATCACAAAACTTGGGATTACAAAAGTTATGCAGATCACAGAACTTGTGACCACTCAGAAGGGAGAGCATTGGGGATTTGATCTTCTAGTAAATTGGACGCTGTCTACAGGGAAGTCAAGGATCCCACCAAGCTGCCCTCTGGGAATGTATGGGAGATAGAGGAAGTGCATCCTCCATTAGCTCTAAGGAATGTTATTCAGGAATGTACAGGAGCACTGGGATCCTTATTGCGCCCTTCTCTAAGGGCTGTGATAATGGGCAGACATTAGTGGGTCTCTGTGTCACAGGGTCTCCATGACATTCATAGGTGGTCAACAAGGAAGACACGGCAGTTGCACCTACCTGATTGCAACATCTCCAGGAGAAAGGATTTAAGCCAGAGCTTGGGGCTCGGGGGCTACAGGGCCACACTCATCTAGAGTGTTAGTTCACTTCCTGTCTGTGAGACGTGAACCTTTCTTAAATAAATCTTTTCTTCTTTCACCTCTTTGTGTGTTGCAATTCTTTGCATTACTCGGATCTCTGGGTGTCAGCGTGCACCTCTGGCATGCCAGCTCCAGTGGTGCTGTGCCCCCTCCATCCACCCATCCACCCTCACCCCATCCATACCCTAACAGATGGGAACAGCAGACACTGTGCATAGCTAAAAAAGGGAAGGGCAGAGGTAGGAAAAGGGATACAAAATCACCCAGTGGGTACCATGCTACCTACTGGGGTAGTCAATGGGCTCGTCAGAGGCCCAAGTCTCGACTTCATTTGGTATACTTACATAACAAATCTTCACATGTACCCTATGTTTCTTTAAAAACAAAAACCAAAAAAGTGTCTAGTAAGACATAATGAATATTGGAGATATCTAATTGATCTTATTTAGAGAAAATTGATGGAGTTTTATATTCACAGATTTACAAGTGCCATTTTTACTTTTATTTTTTATTTTTATTTTTTAGATGAGAAAATATAGTTTATTTCCAAGTAAATTAGAGAGAGAGAGAGAGATGATTCATCTCCCCAAGGTGGGGGAGGGGGACAAAGCCAGGAAGCATGGTGACAGCCACAGCTCAAAGAGCAGATGGCCACACCAGAGTCCAGCAAGGCAATGGCCAGAAGTGTCATTTTTAATAGGAATATGAAATGTGTGTATCAAGTCAGTGTTAGATGAGTTTCTGTAATAGCAATAGACATAATGCAATTAAGCCATTTCTTAGAAGAAAACTAAATACAATAGAGTATCTTCCAATATTTTCTTAATCTATCATTATATGGTTTATTTCATAGACTTAGGATAGAAAAATGTATACACATCCAATCACAAATCTACTCACCCACCTCAACACATGACCTGAGAAGTTTTCCAGGAGTGGTGATGAGGTAACGCGTTTACTCCAATAACATGTGTCCACCTTACACAAACGAGCGCATTTGCCGCCAGCTTGGCTGGGACATGAAGTTAGGTAGGAAAGGCAAGCTGCCATAGAAAGAAAGAACCATGGCTGTGAAACAGAGTAATGCACCTAGGTCACAAGAGTTTATGCACTGTTTATGCACAAGGTTTATGCACTCATTAAATCAGTGTTTTCGCTGCTGGTTAACTGTGCTACCATGCTAACATTCTTGTAGCACAAATTCTTTATTTTAATCTGTATTTAAATTAAGGAAATTTCTCCTTGCAGAGCCATCAGGATCACAGACTTTTCTTTTTTCTTTCTTTTTTTTTTTAAGGTGGCCCAGAAAGTCCAGAAGATGGAAAGGGTAGAGGAGGGAGAAGGGCAGGCAGGGGTAGCTGGCAGCTTCTCCCATCTCCAGTGGTCTGTGATTCTGAGACCCAGCAGGCCCTTGGAAGCTGTAAGGGGACTGAGCACCTTTATCTTGTGTTTGCTCCCTGGGGACAGATCCTTGATTGCTGCTCTTTGGATGTTTACACATGAATGAGAAACAAAGAGACAAAAGTCACACAAACCCCTAGGTGGGCTGACTCAGGGAGGAGCACTGCAGGAGGATTGACTTTCAACTCTTTTGGGAATTTCTGGAGCAGCTGAATGGTCTGCCTAGTCTATTCAGAAGGATGGACTGGGTGGTGCCTGAGTACTTGAATTCTCTTTTATCTTTCTGGGTTGGCTGAGCGAAGACTGGGGAGGATGAAGTTTCTGGAAGGCTTTGGCACCAGCCGCCCTTCTTTGGGCCTTGCACATCTTGCTCTAATCCATAACCCCCTTGCTCCCACTCAAGGAGCAGGCCCTTCCTCCAACTGCCACCAGACGGTAGAATTTTCCAAAGGACTGGAGTTTTTGTGGTTGTTTCTGGTCTATGATTATATCCTGATGCCAAATCTCTAACCTATCTCTGTCTCTTAACCCTGTGAGACAGGAGATAGCTAGAAAAAGGTTAGGCAGACAGACAGGCAGGTCCTCTGGTAACCATGCAGTGCACCCCAGCAGGCTTCTCAGGCTCAGCACTGGTAAACAAGCTCCCTGCAAGCCATTCAAGTTAGAGTTTAGGTACTCACTGCTGGGATCAAAAAGCAACCAATCAGCTCATCATTAGGTACTTAATACTAACCAGTCAAAACAGCAGCAGCAGCTCACAGCTAGTGCAAGCCAATCAGCTTGGACTTAGGGCTATTTAGGCGCCAGGTTTTCGGCCCCAGATGGGCAACCCCTTAGGGCCCCCTCCAGCTGTGGGAGCTTTTCTGTCCTCAATACATCCTGCTTTCTCACTTTCCCTGTCCCTCATTCTTCCTGGGCATGAGACAAGAACCTCGATCTTGAAGAGCTGCAGAAGGTCACTGGAGTTGAAAAGTCATGTACCCCAGAGGCTGGCTTACCAGATGACAGAGCCTGCTAAACCAGGAGAGCTGCCAGAGGAAGACAAGACTCCAAAGCTGAGCCACCTCAGGGTCTAGGCTTGCCAGCCCACCACACCAGCAACACTCTCAGGGCTTGGCTTGCCAGTCCACTGAGTCGCAACACTCAGGGCTTGGCTTGCCAGTCCACTAGAGCTGACACTTCTGTAGTTAGGCTTACCAGCCCCTCCACGACCCTCTCTGGGGCCTGGCTGCTGACCCACTGAGTGACATTCTTGAAGCACAGGCTGACCTGAAAAATCCGCATCACCCATGAACAACCTGAAAAGAGGTACCTCTAGAAACTGAGAATAAACTTAGCTTAGCATAGTCTTTTGGCTTCAGCACAACCATTTTTGCTTGGACTTTATCCTCGACACGCTTTGAATCTAGTGCAGGTTAGACACAGATAGATAAATTTCCAATAGGCAGGTTTTAGGAGGCGTTCAGACACTTAACGGCAGGCCAAGCTGGCAGCCTACCCCACCCCCTAGGCAAATCTCCATCAGATGCAAGACAAGGACTGCCCAATCATTCAATGCATGGTTTAACATAGCTGGCTGAAGCCATAGAAATGATAATAAGACCACTTTTCTGTTAAAGAAGATTGTAGATTGGAAACATATAAGGAGCCTCTTGCAGGAAAAAACCTCTCCCTTTGTCTCCCATCTAGCACACCACCATGGCAGCAATCATGTGACTCGAGCACAAATGCTTCTTATTTTTTGAGATACCACAGCGTCTCTGCATTAAATATTTTAAAAATCGAAAAAGAAATAATGAAACATCTTGGGTATTTTCAAAGGTGTAAATTGTGTGGATGAGCAAACTGGAGAATGTTGGTGCAACTCAACTAATACTGTGTACTCCGTCTCCCATTCTGGGACATAACAAGTTGGGATTCATGACATTAAAATGTATTCCTTTCAATTTCGCATGTGTCCTGGCTTTTTTGAACCTCATGCATTCTGCTGAAGTTTATCCTTAAATACATATTTACATAATTTTTTTTACTGCAGCCACATTCCAAATCTTTCTGTGCTAGAAAAAAAGAAATAAATTGATGACTGCAATCATTTACACACACACACACACACACACACACACAAATCCCCTTGATATGTATATGTCTTAAATTTTCATTAATAAGATCCAAAGTTTCAAGTGGCAACTCTAAGCCAGTCAACAGGTCTTTTTCTTATCTCTATAATATGGCTAAAAAAAGAATAGAAGTATGTATTTGGGACCCAGATCGTATATTTCCTTGAGATTTCCTGAGTAGCTCTCTATAAGATAGAAAATTCCACAGAACCCCTCAGTTTGTGAGCGTTCCTCATGAGCAGCTGTACCTCCAGCACGTGCACACACCTAAGAGCTGCGAGTATTTGCAGGGCACTATTTTTCTCCTAAGATAAATGATATAAATGGCCTCTCAGTTATAATTTCCACTTGTAAAAGAACCTAGGGACACTTCAATTATGAATTCTATGCTATTTGATAATATTATAACAATAGACTTAATAGAGTAATGAAATGACTGAAGTTGTAGTATCATTCAGAGCCAATTCTCAACCCAGCTCTGCCTTTTAGTAACTATGTCGTTGCAAAGCCATTAAGGCTTATTTTTCTCATCCTAGAAAAAGGGATTTTAAAAAATCTACCTCATATGATTTCTTAGATATTTAGCAAAATAAATGAGAACGACAGCATTCCACAATTCAAGGGGAAACCATTTACAAAATATACATAAGCTAAACGGTGACCCTTGGCATTGCAAAATAGAGTAGGCTTGAATAACATGAGCAAAACTGTTTCTTCACAGTTGCACACAAAGTAAATGCTCAATAACTGCATCATTCAATATCATTGCAATAACAAAAACAGTGTGGGCTTGACATCCTTTGCACATCAAAACTCTATTTATTGAGCATAGCAACAAGGTATTATGCCTGTTCTGAATTCCACATGCCTACGAAAAGGCCATGCTCATAGAAAGAACTCGATAACAGCATGTTGAATATGGAAAGATCACATTAATCTGTATGATTGGTAGACCAGGAGCCCTTTGAAAGCTTTATCTTTCGCAAAGAATCCCCAATGAGACTATGTGTAAGAGAAGGGAGATTTAGAACACAATTCTTAAGTTCCCTAGCGCAAAATCAGCTTTTGTGAATTTTTATTATGAGGATGCATGTGTTAATGCTAAATACATAGTGTTCCCAAACATATAGTAATGCTAATATGTGATTTGTGTGTGTGTGGGGGGGTCTGTCTGCATTTAAAGATGAGTAAGATACTTCCAAATTTGTATATAAGCTACTGATACTAAGGTATAGACAGACGTAAAGAATTGTCTACAAACATGAAAAGAAGTGAAATTCAATTTGTGAAATTAACAGTTTTACTAATTTTCAATTGGAGGAGAGTTATCCAGAAGTGTCTAAATCCGCTTTATCAATTTTCTAATTACTCAGGTGTCCACTAGATGCATCATGTCCCTTTTGAGCAGACTTCTTTAAGAATGTCACACTCCCTTAATGATCCATTTCTACATGAATCTCGCCTCAAACTAGTATTTGGTGTTTCCATTCACTTATTATTATTATTATTTTGAGTTGGAGTCTCTGTCGCCCAGGCTGGTGTACAGTGGCATGCTCACAGCCACCACGGCCTCAACCCGCTGGGCTCCGGGAATACTTCTGCCTCAGTCTTCCAAGTAGCTGGAACTATAGGCACACGCTACCACGCCCGGCTAATTTTTATTTTATTTTATTGTGAAGACGAGGTCTTGCCAAGTTGCTCGGGCTAGACTCGAACCCACGGGCTCAGGCAATCCACTCACCTCGGCCTCCCAAAGTGCTGGGATTACAGGTTGAGCCACCGAGTCTGGCCTCCTTTAATTTTTTAAATATGAAGATGAAATTGGTTTTAACAGATTTGCCACTTTATCAGAAAATCTTTGAGCATAACATGAAAACTGAGTTTCAGAGAAATGAAATCTTCCCCAAATGTTACACAGTGACAGAGGTAGCCAGGGCTATTTCACGGGTCTCATCTTCAGCCAGACTTTTTCTCTTACATCACTCCACTTTCAATGATGAATTAAACTCAAGAGAAGGGACTGTTATTTCAGGGAAGTTATATGCTTTCTGGGTACCTAAATCACTTTTACTAAACACGTGAACGTGCCTGTAATACATAGATGTTATCAAAGTAGCATCAAACAAAACGGGAAAATCGGTTATCTTTCATCATTGTGTGTCCACCACAAACCATGTCCAAAATGAAATTTTTAAAAATTGCATTTTTTTTCTGGCTGCTTTAGGTTATGTTTCTGAATCATAGTATTCTAACTTCATCATTAAAGTTTAGTAATCTTATAGTTAGCAGTTAATTTCTTAGCCCATAGAGAGAGAAAATCCTGGCCCTGTGTGTTTGCTCTAAGTTGGACTGGTTAGTTTCAATCACAGAAATGTAGACTTGGAAGGGACTTAAAAACTAAAGGTCGTAGATTCCAGCTCTATCAGGTTCTAGGGTCTCATAGATACATGTCCTTATCCAAGATTTACCACCTCTAGCCTTTAAACTTGTGCATATAAATCTTATTTTAAGCCTCACTTTCTTTCTTCAGGAAATCAAGATAACAATAGTCCCTAATTCATAGAGTTATAGAAAGGATTAATAACTCATAGGGTTATCTGAAGGAACTGGCTTTTTCTTGAGCTTAGGGTTCAGTTTAAATGTCAACTGTTCAGGAAATTGTCCTCTGATTACCTTATTTAAATTGATATTTCTGCCATTCTTTCTAACCCATTATTCTGCTTATCTTCTTTAAACATAATCTGTGATTATCGATTTTGTTCATATGCTTATTAGCTTAATGCCTGTCTCCCTCCACAAATTTATAAGAACTGTAAGGGTGGGCTGGATCTGTGTCCATCTTCAAAACCAAGCATGATGCTGGGAAAATGCTTCATGTAAAACAAACACTAATAAATGAATGTGTGTATTAATCAATCAAGACATGCAAATAATAATGATGCTTATGTAAAAATTTATACATTTAATGTAAATGTTGTCCTTTTCTACTATAAACATTCACTTATTTCAAACAACTTTAAATCTAATTTTTATATCCTTGCAAACCATAAAAAGCTAGAAAACAGCTGGGCGTGTTAGCTCAAGCCTATAATCCCAGCACTTTGGGAGGTCAAGGCGAGAGGATTGCCTAAACTCAGGGGTTCAAGACCAGTCTGGAAAACTTGATGAGATCTTGTTTCTACAATTAAATAAAAAAAATAAGCTGGACATTGTCTCGTGCACCTGCATTCCAGCTACTTGGAATACTGAGGCGGAAGGATGGCCTGAACCCAGCAGGTCAAGGCTGTGGTGGCCATGAGCGTGCCACTGCACTCCAGCCTGGGTGACAGAGTGAGACTCCAACTAAAAAAAAAAAAAATCTAGAAAAATTACTGTCACACCAAGAATTTTTGGAAGGTTTGCTTAGAAAAACAGGGGCATATGACCAAAATATTTATATACTCCATCTCTTCAGTGCTGAAAGCTAATCGTTAATATCCCTAGTAAGGGCTCGTCTGCCACTGCGTCAGAATCTCTAGGGATAGAATGGTCATGATCTCATGGTGCAGCCCCATTAATTTTTAGCTTCCTCACATTATTAGAAAATCTTTTCTTATGTTAAACAGATATCAGTATTTTGGACGCGCACATTCATTGAGAACATGTCAAAACCCAATGACACAAATGACTTTTCTGATCATTGTTCCTTTGTTAGTTCCTTATCAAAGTAAAGACACCTTTTAAATACTCCATGATTTTTCTCCTCTCCAGGTTAATTAACTTCACTTCAGTCAAGTTTAATCATGCATCTATATTTGTATTCACATTTGTAGGACACATTCAGCAGACACGGCAACACATTCAGAATCAGAAAAAGTGAAGACATTAACTACAAGTTTTTTTTTTTCTTAACTATTCGTAAGTCTATAAAGCACATTCGCTTTCCCCAGTGAGTGGGATGGCATCTTGTTGGCATGCTCCTTTACACATTGGTGAATGGAGAATATGCTGGGAATTGTTTCAGACTAAGTGTAACAAATATTTTATACTTTTGCAGGTAGGAATGCCTACAATTATTCTTCTCAAGCTGATGGGGTAAGCCACATTTAGGTTTCTCCAAATCCATGAGTGGCTAGTCTCATGCTTTCTTTCGGCAGGAAATCTGATCATTCCATTCACTCACTTACCTCAGAGGAATCCAAAATGGTTATCACACTTAGAACTTTGTGGCAGTAGAAAAACATGTTCCTCATCCCAAGATGCCCATGGCCTAGCTTCCAGAACCTGTGAGTATGTTATCTTGCATGGTTACCTCCAAAACATGTAAATATGTTATCTTATATGGTATTTTGCAAATAGGAATCTTGAGCTGGGAAGATTATTTTGGATTATCCAAGTGGGCCCTATCTAGCCATGTGAGTTTTTTAAGTGGAAGAGAAAGGCAGAAAAACCGGAACTTGGTCTGCTATTGTTGAGGAGGTCAGGGGCCAAGGAATGGAATTGACCCTCAGCTGACAACCCCCTAGAGAACAAGAATCTCAGTCCTACAACTGCAAGGAGCCGAACTTTGCCAGCAACCATAATTACCAAGGAAATGAAGACTCTCCTACAGCTTCTAGAAAAGAAGGCAGGCCTCCTGACATCTTCAGATTAGCCCAGTGAGACCTGTGTCAAGCTCTGTCCAACAGAATTCTAAGGTAATTAACTTGGTTTATTTCAATTTTTAAAAAATCATATATATGTGTGTATATATATATGTATATATAAGTTGTACATATTTTTGGAATACATATGATATTTTGATACCGGTATACAATATGAAATGATGAAATCATTCTAGTTGGGATGTATATCACCTCATACGTTTAACTTTTGTGTTGGGAACATTATTAACTTGGTTGTATTGAGCAACTATGTTTGTGATAATTTGTTACTGCAACCTCGGTCCCTGTAAATTTTCACCAATGTTCTGATGGGGGTAAAATTCAGTAGGTTGTAGATTCCTTATAAATCAGAATTGCATTTTTAGAATCCACTCTGTGCTACTCCATTCAAACATACTTAAAACTCACTCTCCATGCCTCCTAAAGACCAACGACACAGTGTCTCTTGAGTATGACAGATTCGACATTTGGCGATACTCTTAGCTACCAGATACTTTGCAAACTAGTTTTAGGTACTTTAAAGCAGTTTTACTCTTCATATATGTGGAAGAGGTAGACATGTGTGATTCACCACTTAAGAACAATAGTAACTCCTCATTCGTCTCTCCACTTTCTCCTTTCTTTCTTTTCTCCTTCCCTCTTGTTTCCTTCCCCATGTCTCATAAAGCTCTGGGTTTTTGGAGTAGAGGTAAAGAACCATTTTAGTGAAAATGTTTTATACTGTCTAATGACAAGATGCTTACTTCCCCAGGAAAAGCTTGACTTTTCTTCTGCCCTGTAGTAACATTGAATAAGTTATCTCTTTGACCACAGTTATTACCTTTGAAGAGTTATGTAGTCAATATTTACAATTCATTTGAACGATGTTTGCAACAGAGGGAGAATAAAGTTGCCATTGTTTAACAAAATCCTGAACTTTGTAATTCTTTACTGCTGTTGCATTAAGATAATTCCTGCCAGCTCATTGCTTTTCTTGTCAAGATTATTTTAATCATGCATCCGATAAAGGTAGAGCAACAAGTTTCTCATCCCAAGATGTCCATGGCCTAGTTTCCAGAATCTGTGAGCATGTTACCTGGCATGGTTACCTCCAAAACATGTAAATATGTTACCTTACTCAATAATATATTCCAATGCCATAAACTCCCTTCCTGCTGTTTTCTCTGCTTATTTAAAATACCTTGAGTTTCTCAATAACTCTTTACGCTTCTTTGGAAAGTTGGACATCATTCGTAAATTTCCAGGTACAGAGAAAGGAAATATTCAAGAGAAAAGGCAACAGAAATTTTGCAAACTAATGCAAAGGCAATGACATATCAGAGATTATGTTGTGTGGTACAGGGGAAGTGAATCCTACAACTTTAAAATGCCATGAATCTTTCTGACTGTCGCTACTTAGAAAACATCACAGAAACAAAGAACTAAGTACCACATGCTCTCACTCATTAGTGAGAACAACTATCATACTACTACAAGAAAGGGTTTGGCAGTAGCAGGAAACTGCCAGGGGAGCAGAGAGTCACATAACATTAATAAAGGTACCTGATCCTAATCCAGGCGAAGTGACGTCCAATGGGAGGCCCAAACTTCACCTGTAAGCAAACCACTTATGTACCCAATCCTGACTTGAACTCTACATCTTTAAAATAAAAAAAAAAAAAGGTCTGTGTAGTGAGTTCAGAGCCCTCCAGCAGTAAGAGGGTACAATTGGTGAGGAGGGGGTTAGAAGAGGCCAGTGTATGATCTAGAAACACGGATCTTACTCCTAGGAATGCAGGAGGGCACTGAAGGTTTATAGCAGAAATGGGACTTGTGCAAATCATATGACTCTGGCACTGATATGGAGACAGTCAGGATGTGTAGAGCAGTGGTTCCCAACTTTTTTGGCATCAGGGACTAGTTTTGTGGAAGACAATTTTTCCACGGAGCAGGGGTTGGGGAGTTGTGCGCTCAAACCTCACTGCTAACATTACTCTGTATTTGCAGCCACTTCCCAGCGCTAGCATCAATGCCGCAGCTCCACCTTAGATCATCAGGTATTAACTTCTCATAAGGAGCATGCAAACTACATTTCTCAAATGTGCAGTTCACAACAGGATTCAAGTTCCTATGAGAATCTAATGCCCCCACTGAGTTTACAGGAGGCAGAGCTCAGGAAGTGATATGAGCAATGGGGAGAGGCTATAAATACAGATGAAGCTTTGCTTATTTGACTGTTTCTAACAGGCCACAAGCCTGGGGGTTGAGGACTCCTAGAGTAGAAGATAATCTAGTCCAGAGTTAATGAAGGTCTTCATATGAACTCATTCAGTAAATGCTTATGTAGCTCCTCCAACATGCCAGATACTGCTCTTTATTGGGGATACTACAGTAGGCCAAGCAGAAAAAGTCCCTCCTCTCAAGGAGTTTATGTTCTGGCAAGGAGGCAGGAACACTACAGATACATAAAACAATAAACACATCAAATTATTTCAGACAACAGTGAGTGCAATAGATAACGGAGTACCGCGTAGAGAGGATAGAGGAGACATGGGGAAGAAGACAGTCATTCATTGATTCATTCATGTGTCTCTTCACCCAGTATATACCAGAGGTACCAAAAAATGTATACACTTTTTAAGAGATGTTATCTATAAATTGCTTTTCGAAGTTGAATTGAATTACGGTGGCAATGTGTAGTACGATGTTCACTCAAAAGATGGTGTTAACCTTTCTGTTATCGGTATATATTGAGTATTATAATTTTAATACAGTTTTTTTCCTTTCTTAAAATGTGTATACTTTTTTGGCACTCTGTATATTTATTTATCAAGGGCCTATTATGGACAGTCTATAATGCAGAGATGAAACCTATGCTGGCCCTGTTTTCACAGCATTTATGTCTCACAGGTGAGTCAGACACCATTCACATATCCCACCACTAAGTGGCATACTCCAAAGAAAAGGAGTGTGGGTTTTCGGGGGCCTATAGCCAAGGAATCTGACCTAGACTGAATGACCTGAGCAGGCTGGCTTTGGGAGGGTGGGAGGGGCAAGGTGAGACCTAGGGAGAACCAGTCCCCAGAGTCAAGACAGGAGGGAAGAGAGGCGAGGGGTGAAGCCACTCAGGCTGGCGAGAGCCCTGACATGCCCAGCTTGGTTCAGGGACTTGGCCTTTTGTTGTGTTTTGTTTAGAGCAAAGTATATTTTTTTATTGTGGTGAAACATACCTAAGTTAAAATTTACCATTGTAGCCACGTTTAAGTGTAAAATTCAGTGACATTAATTACATTCACAATATTGTGTGACCATCCCACCATTTCCAGAAGTTTTTTATTACCCCAAACAGACACTGTGATCCCCATTTGTCCTACCCCTCACCCTGGTAACCTCTAATCTGCTTTCTGTCTTGATGGATTTGCCTATTTGAGATATTGCATGTAAATGGAATCATACAATGTTTGTCCTTTTGTGTCTGGCTTATTTCATTTAGCATAATGTTTTCAAGGTTTATTCATATGAGATGTGTCAGAATTTCATTCCTTTGTATGGTTGAATAATATCTCATTGTATATATATGTCACATTTTGTTTGTTGATTAATCTGCTGATGGACACTTGGGTTGTTTCCACCTTTTGGCTATTGTGAATAATGCTGCAATAAACATGGGTATGTAAACAAAAAAAAATAGGGACAATAATTTTGTCTTCTTCAGAGAGTTGTGGGATGAAATGAGAGGTTGCTTATGAAATGGCATGTGAACAGCATGTAATAGTGCGCAGAAATCTTCTTCCCTTTCACCCCCACTCTGGGCATCAGCAGGAATCTCTGTATGTCCACTTCATTACTCATAACGGCTTCTTTGAGGGCAGAAACTATGTGGGTATAGCTTTACATCTATGAAGACCCCACTGATTCTAGCTCAGTGCCTATTTAGGCAATTAATAAACACCAATGAAGTTTAAAACTGAATCGATCTGGCTCATGAAAGGCAAAGTATTATGTTTTGTGTGGGAAGACATGAGTGAGTAACCCAGTTCTGTCATCTAATTGAGGTGTGTCCTCAGGCAAGTCATTTAAACCTTTCCAGTCCTCAAGTTTCTTACGTGTCGAATGTGGGTGGCCACTTCGACTTTATAGGGCTGTTGGGAGGAAAAAATGAGAGCAGTGTCTGAGCTGCTGCAGGACACAGAGTTATATCTTAACATGAGTACCTTTCTTATCAATGTTTTGTTTCCCCCTCACAGAAGATTCTTTCTGGGGTGATACACTGTGTTCCTTTTCTTATTTCAACCCCCGCTCCCATGCTGAGAGCTCACAATCATCAAGGGCTGAAGGGAAGATAAGAAATCAAGGTCTGTGCAAATGTAAGAATCATTCCTTTCCTAAATTTTGATAGATTGAAACTGCATTGCTGCAACTTTCTGTTCCATTGTCAAATTGACTTGAGTGAGTCATCAAAATGGTAATCATTAGAGAAAGCCTCATATGATAATTTATTTAATGATGGGATCCACAGTGTTCTGCACATGCCTGTCCTCCTAAATACAGTCAGCAACTGAGCAGCAGGATGTCAGTCACTTTGTGATTTATTTGGTGCCACTCAGTATCTTCTGTGCAAGTTCCAGCTACAATGTTTGGTTCTCTGGTACCTCCCTTGATATTCCAGAATCTTCCATCTGGCTGTTTTCTGGGGTAAAGCATACTATGTACTCTCTGACTTCATTTTGTGTTTCATCTCCAAGAATGTATGAGTATTAAAAACAGAGAAATAAATCTTGAAGTAAAAGTCAAGTGGTAGAGCTTGGTGGTAGAGTGTGGGTGGTAAATGTGGGCAGAGAGATTTCAGAAGGTCACAGAATGTCCAGGTCAGAGGTTTTCAAGCATTTCAGTCTCAGGATGCCTTAGTTCTTGTAACAATTATTGAGGACCCTAAAAAGGTTTTGTTTATGTAGATTATATCTATCAATATTTACCACATTGAAAATTAGAAAAACAAGTTAAATTTCTGTAAATTTATTTTAAAATAGCAATAATAATCTCATCACCCAGTGACATCAAAGCTAAAGCATCAATACAAGTCATATAGCCTCTGAAAAACTTCATTTTATTATCAAGTTAAAAGGAAACTGAAAAAGGAAATTAATATTATAGTATTATTACAAAATTAATTTGGCCTCATGGGCCATTGAAAAAGGTCTTGGGAATCTTTGACAACTGTTGGTGTAAACAAGGACTTTGGAGATTAGGGGCTGAATGTGTGTGTGTGTGTGTGTGTGTGTGTGGGTGTGTGTGTGTGTTTGTGCGTGCACGTGTGCATAATAAACATGACTCTCTCTGTCTATCTCTCTCTCTCTGTAATAATAATAGCATATTAAGTGTTAATGATGAATCAGCTATTATATTAGTTCACAGTCATTATTTATTTAATCTCCATTATAACTCATGAGAGGAGATAGTATTATTGTACCCATGTTGCAGGTTAAGAAATAAGACACAGAGAAGTTAAGTGAGGCCAATTTATAATGACAAATATCAGAAAAGGACAAATTAAGTTTTTGTCTTAACTTAGGCTATGCTAAGATATGATAGAAAAGGGAAAACACAAACTATTGTGTATGTATTGAGTAGGGAGTTATTCTAAAGGCTGCACATAGAAAAGAAGACTAGAGGAACACTCTTCTGCAAATAAAACTACAGGTTAAGGGTTATTTCACTTGAAGGATGACAAGAGTAGCTTTCTGTTTAAGTTCTAGAGAAACAGGGAATGAAGGCTATAATGGATGCTGTCATGAGCTGTCCACAAGCCCCTTCAGAGCTGAGGCACTCAGGTATTGACAGCTGACTGCTTTCAGTTGAGTTTCTCTCTGGGAATTATTTTCAGTCAAAGAAAGCTGCTAATGCAAGGTCACGCTCCTTCCCTTGGGGCAGCACAAAGCCATGACTGGTTAGCAGGCATGTCAAAGCCTGGCTCCCTTGTTTCAAGTTGGGGCAACTATAAAGGCCATTCTGGTCCTGGACCTCCCTATGGGATCTACTGAGGCCTTTTCTGCTTGTGTTTGACGCTCAATGCCTCCCTCTGGCCAGCCCTGTTTTTCTCACTCCTCTACAGGTATTGATTCCAGGAGAGCTTCTCAATCAGCATCCTGCACTCAAATCTCTCTCTCAGAGTCTGTTTCCCGAAGGAACCAACCTAAGACAGAGACAGATTCCCAAGTCTTCTGTCCTTCAGCTCAGTTCACTCCAATTCCTTAAAATATTAGGTCTTTATGTGGTTAATATTTAGTCTTTTTAAATTCAACAGTATCTTAACTTATCCAGTGTTCCAGGGACTGTCTTAACTTATCCAGTGTTCCAGGGACAGTCTTTTCATTCCGTGTTGAACACTTTGGATTCTAAGAGTTCTTCTTTCTGCTGAGTTGAAATTAGCAGACAGAAATTGGTCTACCTGGTATCCATCTATTATTTTCAGTTTCCATGTGGGTCTTACAGATTGGCTAATTTCTTTGTCCATGATGACTGTCCACACTATTCCCTGGGTGGGGCCTTTAAATTGGATCCATGGGGACCTCACCACAGTCAGAGAGCTAAACCACACAACATGTTAGGTGCCTCTGAGTTTTGAGGTTTTTTGATTCCAGAAATTTTTTTCTGGTAAGTTGTTCATGGTAAAATGTTTACTCTTTATACCCTTCACCTTATATGCCAACTTGGATATCCCAAACCATGGAAAGATGGTAGCACAACAAACTTGCTTCTAATTCTTTTGCTTTCTGTTACAGTAAAATGGGGGTAAAAATTTAAGGCCCCTTAGCCCCATAGTTTTCAATTTGACCCCATATGCCTTCTTCCTTGTGATTTTTCTTTTTTTTTTGTGCAGTGTCATCTTCCCTGCTGTGTTCTGGAAGTAGGACAATTTTCAATGTTATTTTTAATCATGTAGCACTCAGGGAGATGATGATATTGATTAAAATGTGAGTCCAAGAAAGGTATTTCTTTCTGAGAGGGCTTCATGGAATAAGTATGCTTTGCTTCCAAAGCTCCTCTAGGTGGCATTTTATCAAAGCAGTATTGCTACTGTGGTTAGTAGAAGTAATTTGCTCACACTATTATTCTTAAAGTGATAGTATTAAACTTCTTGAATATCAGAATGTCTATATTTTCATGGATGATTATAGTGAGGATTTTAGAACAAAGTGTTGTCTATTAAAAAATATATATTCAGATCCATGCCTGCCAAATCCAGCTTATTCTAAAAGGAGATTTGAGACAAGATTTCTAACCTGGGCTCTGACACTAATCAATTATGTGAACTGGTGCAAGTCAGATTCCCTCTCTCTGGACTGATTTTTCTCTTCTTTGGAGGGAGGGAGGGGGAGAGAGAGAGAGAGAGAGAGAGAGAGAGAGAGAGAGAGAGAGAGAGAGGCCAGGAAACTAGATTGTCTCTCAGTTCTTTTTTTCTTCTACTAATAATTCTATTTCATTCATTACTATATTTAAATTACAAGTTTTCTAATACTGTCATCACTAGATTTATAAAAAGACAAAATTAAGCTATTAGTTTGTTTATAAAATACTTTAAGTAAGACATTGTTGTGAATTTAAAATATCCCGATTTTTATGGTTTAGGAGGACCTTTAAGAAGCGTTTCTTCTCATACTGAGTTTCAGAATCATTTATTTCAAGCCAAACAAGCTTAGTGACTGACAACCTCTTTTCTTCCCTTTCAAGCTGTTGTGGAATGAGTTTCTTTGAAACCTAGAGAAACTCATCTGAGAGAGCAAGAGAGGTCTTCACAGATAATTAGCAGCATTAGCTAGGTCAAGAGCACCCCACTCTTTTGTCTTTTTTAAAGTTTCCATTTTCCTGATTGCTTTTACCTGAATTATAAAAATCTCACTCAACAGAGGCTTATCATATTTTGCAATGTCACAGAATTTTTTTCCCATCTTTCTATTAGAGATAGATAGTTAGACTTAATAAAAAGAAGAGTTTGTTCTTTCAGAGCCCAAGCTCCTGTGGGCCTGTGAATTTGGGCTCAAGGGAAGGCAGTTTAACTCTCTGAGAGCATTGCTGCTCTGCTCTGCTGTGGATGTGGAATGATATTGCACTGATTCTGTGGTTTGAAATCTGTTTCTCCTTCATACCCACTGTCATGTTTACCCCAAATTCATAGAACCTAGGGCGGCTGAATTCACAAAAGACTTTGTTGGTTGCCTGGCTCCATATTTTTCAAGGGGTATTCCATGAAGTATGAGCTATGGTGGGTAAAAGAAATGGCTTTTTCATCAAAGAAGTTTTGGAAAGGCTGCAGAGACCCTTCCCTTACCCCCTAAATAGTCACAGTACACATTGGCATTTTAATTTCACTGGAAATTCCTACAGTAAGGAAACCTATACACATAGTTCATTGTTTTGCAAATCCATGGAATGCTTTGAAGAACATAGCTTTAATTTAGCCATTTTATTTTTTAGATAATGAAGAAACAAAGTTTAGTCAAGTTTAAACTCAATAATTTAGTCACAATAAAATCATAGTGGTAGAATTGGTACAGAACTCGGTCTCTTGGCTTTGATCCTATTCTTTTTTTGTACATTTTAATTTCAGATTCAGATCTGGATCATTCTCTACAATTTTAAGAAATGTGATATGAATTGCACACATCTTAAAACGAAAATGGACCTAGACAGTGTTGCTTAATGTTGTGTTACTAATGAGCATAGTCAGACCCAGAAAGGTTAAATGTAAATAACTGTTTCGTGATCATATGACTAAGTAAGAGCAGAACCTGAGTTAAGAGGTAAATTTTTCTGAACTCCTGTGACCCCACTGCAGCAAAGAAGAGCCAAAATATATATATAGATCTATATATTCTGAGTTGGAGTCTCTATCGCCCAGACTGGAGTGCAGTGGCATGCTCCGGGCCAGTGCAGCCTCGACCTGCTGGGCTCTGGCGATCCTTCCGCCTCAGCCTTCCAAGTAGCTGGAACTACAGGCGCGCGCTACCACGCCCGGCTAATTTTTTTGATTTATTGTAGAGATGAGGTCTCACCGAGTTGCCCAGGCCCGTCTCAAACCCGTGGGCTCAGGTAATCCACTCACCTCAGCCTCCCGAGGCGTGGGATTACAGGCTGAGCCACCGAACCCGGCTTGAATAAAACATTTTCAAACTGATTTACTATTTTTATTATATGACTTCTGTTTTGCATAACTGCTTGCTTGGTCAACCACCATTCTGTTTTTGGTAAACTGAAAGGGAAATCATCTAAACTAAGTAACAGAAAAGAGAACTTTTGAACAGATACTTCCCAAGTGAAATGAGAACCTGAGACTGAGTCCAAAGGAGAGGATGCTCAGATGTACTGAACTTTCAAGTGCTCTCCAGCCGAGAAGCTTCAAAAATCTCTGATCTCAGTGAATTTCCAATCTAATTCCAAGGAGTTTCTTCAGGAATCCCATGGCAGGGGTGATAGAGACATTTGAGTCTGTTTTAACATGACATATAGTGAGTGCTTATGATGAAAGAAAACCTGTTTTTTTGTTTTTTGTTTTTGAGTTGGAGTCTCACTCTGTTGCCCAGGCTGGAGTGCAGTGGCACACTCATGGCCACCACAACCTCAACCTGCTGGGTTCAGGAGATCCTTCCACCTCAGCCTTCCAAGTAGGTGGAACGACCGGCGTGTGCCACCATACCCATCTAATTTTTTTTTATTTATTGTAGAGATGAGGTCTCGCCATGTTGCCCAGGCTGGTTTCAAACCCATGGGCTCAGATGATCCTCTCTCCTTGGCCTCCCAAAGTGTTGGGATTATAGGTGTGAGCCACTGCACGCGACCAGAAACTTGTTTTTTTAATCATCTATAACACAAAGGGACGGGACTTGATGCACAGTAAAAGGAATAATAGTGTAAATTAGTCTGAGTTAAACTATACTGTGGACATGCTCCAACTCAATATTTATGCCACGTGCTCTAAAACAAAAGCATGCAAATTATTATTCTCAGAAGCAAGCATGCTGAATCACCTCAGTTTTCTTTTCTCTTTTTTTAATTAACAGGCTCCTGAATGTTGTTGTCTAACTGGTTTGCAGTTGCTCTGCATCCAGCCTCTTAGAGTCTGTCTGTCATTTAGAGAAGTACAAGTCCTCCCTGCTAAGAATAAAGCTTTGGTAGCAAATTAGAGGGGAAAGATAAATTATTAGGGAAGAGTGAGGATAAATGTCTAGCCGTTTGGGGAAACCATGTTTGCAATAAACACGGTTAATAAAGAGTTAATAGGCTTACCACATAAAATTCTTAGCACATCAGTAAGAGAAACTGTAAATAATCAGATATTTCATAGCAAGTTTGTTGATGTTTTTCTCTGGAAGTCATACATGTATTTTTGGGCCTGTTTATTGAGGTATTATTGACAAATAAAACTTGTATATGTTTAAGGTATACAATGTTGACACACCTCTACAATGTGATATACTTGTATGTTGTGAAGTGATGACCACAACTAAGCTAATTAACATATCCATAACCGCGTATAGTTATCTTTTTGAGTGTTCGTTGGGTGAGAACACTGAAGATTTAGTCTTGTAGCGAATTTCAAGTACACAATACATTAGTATTAACTATAGTCATCATGTTATACATTAGGTCTCTAGAGCGTATTTGTCTTATAGCTGAAAGTTTTTACCCTTTGACCAACATTTCCCCAATCCCGCCACCCCTCAAACCATTTCTCCATTCCTCCCACCACCCCCAGGCAATAACCATTCTTCTGCTCTCTGTTTCTACGAGTTCAATTTTTTTTTTTTTGAGTCCACAAACAAGTGAGATCACACAGTATTTGTTTTTCTGTGTCTGGCTTATCTCACTCAGCATGATGTTCTCCAGGTTCATCTATGTTGTCGCAAATGGCAGGATCTCCTTCTTCTATTATGACTGAATAATACTCATATATATGCATACAGATACTATACAGATACAGATATATACTGATTACATATATATACACACATACATTATATATATATATTTCTTCATCCATTCATCTGTCTATGATTCATCTATTGATGGGCATGTAGATTGTTTCCAAATCTTGGCTATTGTGAAAAATGCTGCAGTGAACATGTGAGTGCAGGTATTTCTTTGATAAGCTAATTTCATTTCCTTTGGATGTGTATACCCAGAGATGGGATTGTTGGATCATATGGTAGTTCTATTTTTAATTTGGGGGGGAACCTCCATACTGTTTTCCATGGCTCTATCAAGTTACATTCCCACCAACAGTGTGCAAAGCTTTCCTTTTATTTTTTATTTTTTTATTTTTATTTTCTGAGTTGGAGTCTCACTCTGTCACCCAGACTGGAGTGCAGTGGCTGCTCCCGGCCACTGTAAGGAGCGGCCACTGTAGCCTCGAACTGCTGGGCTCCGGCGACCCTTCCGCCCCAGCCTTCTAAGTAACCGGAATTACAGGCGCGCGCTACCACGCCCGACTGATTTTTGATTTATCGTGGAGATGAGGTCTCGCCAAGTTTCCCAGGCAGGTCTCAAACCTGCGGGCTCAGGCAATCCACTCACCTCAGCCTCCCAAAGCGCGGGATTACAGGCTGAGCCACCAAGCCCGGCTAAGTCTTTCCTTTTAACTCCATCCTCACCAATACTTGCTATCTTTTGATTTTTTGATAATAGCCATCTCAACAGGTGTGAACAGGTATGACAGCTCATTCTGGTTTTGATTTGCACTTCTTTGATATTAGCTAGTTGTACACCTTTTCATATAGCATTTGCTCATTTGTATGTCTTCTTTCAAAAAGAAAATTATTCTGGCCCCTTACCCATTAAAAAATATCATTTTATTTCCTTTTTTTTTTCTGCTATTGAGTTGTATGAGTTCCTTACTACAATATTTTGGAAATTAACTCTATTGATACATGGTTTGTAAACATTTTTTCTCATTCTAATGGTTGCTTTTTCATTTTGTTGATTATTTCCTTTGCTGTGCCCAAACTTTTTAGTTTCTATTTTTGCTTTTATTGCCTGCACTTCTGGTATTATATATGTATTTTTTTCTCATCCCAGAGAAAATGAAGTAACAAATGAAGAACATGAGAACATTGGAGTAGAAACCTGGGTAGACAACTCAGTTGACCACATTTTTCACTATCAAAAGAACAGGCATGATCTTTCATTCAACTCACACAACATGTATCTTCAACGTTTCTATTACCAGGTACTAATTTGTTTCCTTCTTGCCTAATACTCTTGTTCTCTAATTGATGGCTTCTCATTGATCACATCCCTTCGTTGTATTTCTTAAAGTCAAAGGAGGACTAGATGTGTGTCTTCCATACAGAGTATACCCAGGAAGCTTCCAAAAATGGCTTCAAAGGAATGGGACTGGAAGTATAAAATTTCGTTCTTTCTGTTGTTAATTTAGCATTTATCATTAGCAAATGGGACTCTTACCTGACTGAAATGAATTGATGTCATTTGTTTTAATTTCGACCCTGAATTTCCCGTACCTGAGAAATCAGTTCAATCTCCGTTTCACAACACCCAGCAACACCTTACTCAGTTCCTTCAGTGATGGAGTGTTTACACCCTATGGTGGTCCCGTGACAAACATAACACAGAGAATCTAACTGTAGGTGGCCAGCGAAGGTCCCACTGGTGGAGTTTGAACTGACCTTGGAGAAGTAGTAGGGTTGCTTTCAGGCAGAGAATAGGAGGGGAATTCCAGAAATGGTGTGTGTATTTGCATGTCTGTACATGTGAACAAAGGCATGAAATTGCAAGATGAGTGACATTAAGGATTAAAATAGAAGAACTAGAGGAGAAGGATCTTATGTAAGGGAGACCTTCTCAAAGAAAAAATGCAGAATTTAATGGTGCATTGGCTCAGCTGAGTGCTGGTGGGATGTAGGGAAGTGGGTAAGGAGGGGAGGATATGCTTGCTAAGCCATTCATGACAGCATTAAAAAAGACAACATCTTCTAGACAAATTGGGACTCTGATGAGACGTCCTCAAAACACACTAGTCATCTCAATTTTATTTGTCCTCCTAAGTAGTTAATTTGAAAGACTAAACACTTATCCCAGTGATACTATTAGTGTTTTAAAAATCTTCAGAAGTTGCTTTTGGGAATTGCCTTTGAAATGTGTTTATGAGCTATAAAAGGACATCAATTATTCTTGTTACCTCACAGTTTTCTCTGTCTCTGCTGCCTCTTTCTATAGATGAAAACATTACTTATATGCATATAAAATATACCATTAAAACTTATTCATTTGGACACTTCTTTTATAAACTGGAATATGCAGCAAATGACTTTTACCTAGTTCTAAAAATAAATAATCCAAAAAAATTTCACTTATGGATTTAGAGTACCAAAAAAATGTGCTGCAGGCTCTGATGGTGAACTTCCAAGAGGGAATCCCTCCAACATTTGGCGCAGCCATAGCTGTTGTCAGTGCTGACCCCCCACAGGTGACTATTGACACAAGGGCCGTATTCTGTGTATATCTATCTACTGGGGAATTTTTGTTGCTGTGGTTATATGACAGTTTATAGCCCACAATGGTGTCTGGCTGGTGGCCTCCAGTGTAGTCACTTATAGTAACAATCTCATCCCCAATCACCCGTGAAGACATGACAAAACTAGGGAAGGAAGGGGGAATTTCCCAATGCCATCAAGAACTAAGACAGACAACCTAATGGCAGACCTCAGGAGGACCGAACTTCACGTATGCACATAGTGTTTCATAAAAACAAAGTCATTTTGCAAAGGGAGGAAAGGCCTTTCCTATGAGCTGAGCCAGAAAATAGGCAGCCATGCTACTCTATGCACTGATTCCACTCTGGCAGGGGGTGGGAGGGCAGGCAAAGCATGCCCACTCTATGACCACAATCATGGGCATTATTCTGGATTCAGATAGATTGCAAAGCTTAGAAACAGCTGAGCAGTACACTGGGGAGGTCCAGATTACATGCACACAAGTATGATCTCACAATAAACTGCTCAAAGTGTGTGTTGTGTGTATAAAAATTTAGTGTGTTGTGTGTATGTGTGTGTGTTATATGTCTGTGTTTGTGTGTGTGAGC
Organism: Tarsius wallacei; assembly: GCA_963574415.1. Classification (NCBI taxonomy): domain Eukaryota; kingdom Metazoa; phylum Chordata; class Mammalia; order Primates; family Tarsiidae; genus Tarsius; species Tarsius wallacei. The sequence goes on along the minus strand of CAUYQG010072939.1, from coordinate 54,453 downwards.
TGAGTGTGTTTGTCTATGTTAGTGTATACATGGCGTATGTGTGTGTTGTGTATGAGAATCGAGTATTGTGTGTATGTGTTGTGTGTGTGAACTGAGGGCATTGTGTCTATGTTTGTGTGAACATTGTGCATGTATTGTGTGCGTGAATTGTGTGTGCACTATCTATATAAACAAGTCATACATTGGTTTTTGTTAATTAGCAAGAATTCCTTCTTTCTCTGTCCTAGAACAGTTTCAATAGTATAGAAATTATCTATCTCTCTCCATCTGGTTTTCCAACTGTGTCAGCATGGGAGTGTTCAGTGTTCCCTGCAATTGTGAAGTAGACTTTGTTTCTAGACACCACCCAAATCTGATATAAAATGGTGATGGAGGCTGGCTGCAGTGACTCATGCCTGTAATCTTAGCACTTTGGGAGACTGAGACAAGAGGACTGCTTGATCCCAGGAGTTCAAGACCAGCCTTGACAACATAGTGAGACCTCATCTCTACAAAAAATAAAAAAATAAAAAAATTTAGCCAGGCATGGTGATGCGCTCCTGTAGTCCCAGCTACTTGGGAAGCTGAGGTGGGATGATTGCCTGAGCCCAGGAGGTCAAGGCTGAATTGAGGCATGATCATGCTACTGCACTCCTGGACAACAGAGTGAGACTCCAACTCAAAAACAAAACAAAACAAAAACAAAAACAAAACGATGATGGAGAAGAAATGATGTGCTTGGCAAGGCAGTATCTTTTGCGACAACACATACCAAATAATCATTGATGGGTCAATGGGCTTCAAGGGAGAGTATTTCTCATTCTTCCAGCATCTTGCCCATGCCCCTAGAACTCATCCTGGTGGGACCCTCTGGAATTTCTTACACTTAGAACCTGCCACACAGTACTGTGCTCATGAACTGGAGATTTGTGTTAGGTTATGGGACTTTCTCAATTTGTTCCAAATGACATTATATATGGCTAGATTCTTCAGAGCATGTAGCATAATGTTGGGGTCTATCCTTGCTATAGTATAAAGTCCTTTTAAAAAATCTCAGTCCTTTTTATTCATTTCTCTTTGTTTTGACATAGGGTTTTGGGGTCAACATGCACTCCTGCCATCATTTTCCTTGTAAGTCTTCACAGATTGTTTCATTTTGCAAAAGTCTATGATCAAATCATTTAAGCGTTCATTTGGGAAGATAAATGACTGTGAAGAATCCTAGAAAATTCTGAAAAAGAAAAGGCTTACCCTACCAAATGTTAAGCTGTCCTATAAAGCTGCAGACAATAAATTGATACTGGTGCTGAAATAGCTCAATTAAATGAAAGTACAGAAACATATCCAAGGTGAACACTGGGGTCAAGGCCTACATTCTGCTCTGTGAAGGCCTCCATTTTGTAATTTGGCAGACCCTGGTATGTGGGAAGGGGGCAACTAAAGAAGAGAGTCACATTGAGGAGAAGCCCCTGGGATGGTGCTGAAGTTATTGCAGGCCAGTAACACCCCTCGCCTCTCATTCCTGGAAGAAACCAACACAGATTCTTTCGGAGGAAAGCATCTTCAATTTAGAGCCTCAGGATCCCAATTAATTATTATAAAATACATGTCAGTCGGGCTTGGTGGCTCAGCCTGTAATCCCACACCTTGGGAGGCTGAGGTGAGTGGACTGCCTGAGCCCGCGGGTTCGAGACCCGCCTGGGCAACTTGGCGAGACCTCATCTCTACAATAAATAAAAAAAATTAGCCGGGTGTGGTAGTGCGTGCCTGTAGTTCCAGCAACTTGGAAGGCTGAGGGGGAAGGATCACCGGAGCCCAGCAGGTCAAGGCTGCGGTGGCTGGGAGCGGCCACTGCACTCCAGTCTGGGTGACAGAGTGAGACTCCAACTCAAAAACAAACAAAAAATACATGTCAAAGCAAACATTCAAGGAAACATGTCACTGTGACTGACAGTTCCAAATCCACAATTATCACGTGGAGACTCCAGGGACTTCAGATATTTCAGACACAGAGTATAAAATACCTATGCATGGAATATTTATAGAAATAAAGATTGAATTTAAAAAATGAGGAAATAATCGGAGAGTATGCACTATGGGAAGATTTAAAAATAACCAAACTGAAACATCTCCTGGATATACTTTTAAGTGAAACAAAAACTGATGATGGCATAGTGTGCTAACTTTTGTGTAAGAAAAAGAGAAAAATAAGAATACAATACACGTGTTTATCTGTATGAAGAAACACTGGAAGCATACACAACAAACCAATTAAGATGATTACCTATAGGGGGCAGATGGGGATAGAATAGTAATTAAACTCAATTTATGCCTTTTAATATCATTTTGACTTTTGAATCATATGGTTTATTATCTGCTCAAAAACTAAAATTAAAAAGAATCAAATGAAATTTGTAGAAATAAAACAGTGTTTACAAAACCCTTCTCAAGTTGATTAATGTGTACAGATATATGATTTATAGAAGAAATAAGACATCATATTTGATAGAGCAGTAGGGTGTCTATAGTTTACAATAATCTATTGCACATTTCAAAATAGCTCTAAAAAAGAATAATTGGAATGTTTCCAGAATAAAGAAAATACAAATATTTATGGTGATGGATATTCCAAGTACACTGGCTTGCTCCGTATAGATTATATTAATGTATTAAAGTATCACCGGGCACGGTGTCTCACGCCTCCAACACTTTGGGAGGTGGAGGCGAGAGGATTGCCTGAGCTCAAGAGTTTGAGACCAGCCTGGGCAACGTGGCAAGACTTTGTCTCAACTATAAATAAAAAAATTAGCTGGACACGGTGGCACATGCCTGTAGTTCCAGCTACTTGGCAGGCTGAAGAGGAAGGATCACTTGAACCTAGCGAGTCAAGGCTGTGGTGACCATGAGCATGCTACTGCACTCCACCCTGGGTGACAGAGTGAGACTCTAAATAAATAAATAAATAAATAAAAACTAAAAAAAAAAAAAGTTCACATGTATCCCAAAATATGTACATCTGTTATGCATCAATTAAAAAATTATTTTTTTTACAATAGTTAAAATTAGTTTGTTTCATTTGTCATGAATTAACACATAAATTTATAAAAAGTTACTATTAACAAACCCTTCTTGGCCAGGTGCAGTGGCTCAGCCTGTAATCCCAGTACTTTGGGAGGCTGAGGCGAGGATTCCCTGAGCCTGGGGGTTCGAAACCAGTCTGGGCAACTTGGTGAGACCCTGTTTCTACAATAAATCACAAAAAAAAAACTAGCTGGTCATGGTGGTGTGCGTCTGTATCCAGTTACTTGGAAGGCTGAGGCGGAAGGATTGCCTAAGCCCAGCAAGTCGAGGCTGTGGTGGCAGTGACAAGAGTGAGACTCCAACTCAAAACAAACAAACAAACAAAACCGCTTCTCAGTGGATAAGTTAAACAGATTAGTGAATATAGCTGAAGAGATAGTTAGCAAACCAGGAAGACAGATTTTTAAAAATTACCCAGAATAAAGAACAGAGAGAAAAGGTTGCGTAAAATATGAAAGAGTGGTTGACAGATGGAGGATAGAAAGTAAAAGTCCAAAACACATATAATTAGGATTTTAGAAGACAGAATAGAGAATGGAGGAAAGGAAATATTTGAAATTCTTAACATCGAGGTGTTTATAAAGTTCTAGGTATGACTCTATAGTGTATATGTGAGTGATTAAAATTTAGTAATAATGGGGGTCCCTGTATTTGGGTGTGTGAAAAACAGTTTGAAAGGTTTGCACTCCAATTGATGGAGGAGTATGGGGCAGAAAGAAAGACTGCGAAAATGGTACTGAAATAATGGATGTTTCAGAGGGCAGCCCCCATAGCTTTAAAGATGGAGTGGGAGGTTCCAAGGAGTTGGGATTATGGAGATGGTGGTGGCAGTAGGGAGCAGGGGAAGGCAAGCATGAGTTGATAGGTTTACGGAACATAGTTATGTCTCCAAGGGAATATGGAAAATTTAAAAATAAACCAATAAATTGTACTCTGTTTACTCAGTCTATTTTTAGTCTTTTACTAGAGAAAGGGCACTAGAGTAAAAAGAGGGAGGAGTCCTACTTTGGAAGGAGAGTGGTCCCAGCTGAGGAATCAGAATCAAGAATTAAGATTCAGGCCAGGCGCAGTGGCTCATGCCTGTAATCCCAGCACTTTGGGAGGCCAAAACAGGAGGTTTGCTTGAGCCCAGAAGTTTGAGACCAGCCTGGGCAACCTAGCAAGACTTCATCTTTACAAAAAATAATAATAATAAAAAACTAGTCAGGTGTGGTGGCACACGTCTGTAGTTCCAGCTACTGGGGAGGCTGGGGCAGAAGGACCTCCTGAGCCCAGGAGGTCGAGGCTGCAGTGAGCTTTGATTGTGCCACTACATTCCAGCCTGGTGACAGAGAGAGACCCCGACTCAAAAAAGAAGAAGAAAAAAAAGTGAATTGAGATTCATAATAACGCATCTCTAAGTGAAACTGCGTCTTTTATTAATGACAAAACATTTTAGCTCTTTTTATATAATCCTTACATAACAGATAATGATAGACAGGGACACTTCTTTGGGTCTTTTAGACAGTTTATAAATAGAATATGGCTAGAGGAATAAATGCCATCTATTGAATGCTTACCTGTGGTAGGTATGGAGCTAAGTACTTTGTCAATAATCTTATGTCGTAGAATTTAAAAACAATCATCATCATCGTCCCTATTTTAAAGTTGATTGAATCGAGGTTTAGAGAGGTTATTATCCAGGGTTACCTACCACTATCTAGTGAGCCGGAATTCTGTTTTTAATTTTAGAGTTGTGGGGTACGTGTGAGGATTTACTACATATGCAAGTTGCATGCAGGTGATTTGGGCTTCCAGCTGACCCTCTCTCCCCCTGATAGTGAACCTGATGCTCATTGTGTTGATGTGTGCCCTTCCTCCCTCCCTCCCCTAGCAGTGTCTAGCATCTGCAGATCCCACACCTGTGCTTGTTTGACTAGTGATCAGGGCCCGCTTATGAGTAAGAACGTGCAGTATTCAACTCTTTGTTTCTGTGATAGTTCACTTAGTATGATGGTGTCCAGCTGCATCCAGGTTGCTGCAAAGGCCATGATTTTGTTCTTCTTTATGGCTGTGTAATATTCCATCATATATGTACCACATTTTCTTTATCCAGTCTTTTCTCAATGGGCATCTGGGTTGGGTCCATGTTTTTGCAATTGTGAATACTGCTGTAATGAACATACAGGTGTCTTTTTCGTAGAGTGATTTATGTTCCTCTGGGTATATTCCCAGAAGAGGGATTGCTGGATTGTATGGAGGCTCAGTTTTTAGTTCTTTGAGAAAATGCCACAACGCAGAGCTGGGATTCTAACCCAGGGCTTCTAACAAAGAGCTTTGTGCTCTACATCCTGAGCTTAGAAATTTCTTGTGCATACAAAGTTATACAAAGGTGAAAATATATCTCATTATTAGAGGGTTCTCTGAGTGGCAAACTCAATTACCTACTTTCTAGTTGAGAGATTAAAAAAAATATATTGACTCCTGGTACTAAAAATTAAACACTAGCAAATGTTTCATTTTGCTTCTCAAATGTGAGAGTGACACCCCAGTGTTCTGTTTTTCAAATTTCAGTATGATTCATGTTGTTTTCTGGTAAACACATTTTCAGCCTTAAAAACTGATTTTAGGGTGGGTGTAAATATGTGTTTGTCCCAGGTGCCTGGGTGCCAAAACAATTTGTAGGGTAGTTAATTTTTAAATGTCTCCTGGCAGTTGGTTTAAACAGTATTGCAGCCACTGGGAGAGTTGAGAAGTAAATGAGATTGCCTCCTAGAAAACTACTAAATGAATGACTCCTTTCTTGCTCTTAGTAATTATATTCTCACATTCAACACCATATTGGAAGAAGCTTTTCTTTCATTTCTTGTGACATTTAAACCTTTTTTTAACCCCTGCACAACTACCAAAGCATTATGTACTCTTGTGTCTTTCTAATTTCACTCATGTTAGAAACTCTCTAGTTACCCTTTGGCAAACTGGAAAATGCCCCAATTCAAGTTATTAATTAGTGGCATTTTCCTTAAAGGACGTCCTAAGTAATAAACTAGCTTGCAGAGAGTGTGCTCTGTCACCTGAAAGTGTCTTGGTAATCTGTCTCTAATATTCCTTCACACTAGACCTGGTCAAAGCTCACACATCCCGGTTTCAGAAAACAGCATTCTGTTGTCAACTGATTCAGAAGCCCCAAATCAGTGGCCTGCAACTCTGGCTGCACAGTGTAATCACCTGGGGAAGATTTTAAACATATTGATGTTGAGGTCTCACATGCAAAGATTCTGATTTAATTGGTCTGGAGTGCCACGTAGGCATTGAGATTTTTAAAAAACTTGCCAGGTGATTTTAATGTGCTGCCAAGTTAGGAAACCACTGCCTCACAGCCCTAGGGTGCAGGTTTAGCCACTCTCCTGCTGGGATTAAAAAAAAGGGAACAGGCTCATGCTAGCAAAACCACTGTGACTACTTGGTTCTCAGGAAGCAGATTCTCTGGGAGGCCTTGGAATCTGGTGACTGTATCTCCCATCAGCCTCCTGCCCCAGTCTCTGTCTCCTAGTGTCATTCATACTTAACTCTGTCACTGTTTTTACCAGTAGGGAGAATGTAGTTGATTTTATTATTATTTTTAATCCAGTACTTAATGTTGAATTGAGACTATGGCAAGATTTAATAATAACACACATTATACAGAGTCTGTAACTAAGAAATACCATTTTGTGAGAATCACATAATTTTAGTTATATTGGAAAGAAGATTACGAATGTTTGTAATTCTTTGATAGCATGTGAATCTTCAATTTTCATTTAGTCTCTTTCCATTGACTCCTTTATCTTGGGCCTCAGATATGCAAGTCTTCCTTGGGCTTTAAAACATTTTCCTTCTTTCTGTTTCCAACTCAATTATCATATCACCTTCTTCCATCCTCTCACTGCCAAATTCTTCAAGAGAGCAATTGGTACTTTACACTAATTTGTGGACATCGCCAAATCTAGCTTCCATCTCTATGGCCTCATGGAAACGGTACTCTCAAAGATTATCAGTGGTCTCCCACTACCCAAATCCAACAGCTTCTTACTCTGTATTTTACTAGTTATTTAACACCATTAAAAATTCTATGAAGCAATGGTAATACAATTAATTTGATCTCGACATAGGGATATCTAGATAAAAGAAACATGATTGAGTCCAGAAATAACCTTGGGTCCATATAATTAACACAGGATTACCTTTAAGTGGGAAAATAATCATCTATTTAATCACTGATGCTGACTATGCCTCATGAAGAAAATGAGGTTGAACCTTTTTCTCACATATCACTTACAAAAACCAATATCAGATAGATTAAAGATTTATACGTTAAAAAAAAAAGATACTTACCTGGCAGAGGAGATACCATGATCATGAAGGTGGTTTTCCCAGAGCGAGGCTTATCCATTGCACTCTGGATGTGCTGATCCCTGCGATTTCCCCAAATGTGGAAAAAACTCGACTGTATGATTTGTGGAAGTGGGGGACTGCGTTTGCACTCTCCCCTAAAAAATAAAATAAAATAAAATAAACTTTGGGAGAATATAGGCATAAACTTGGGTAAGGAGAGAATTCATAAGCAAATCCGGAAACCCAGAATTTATAAAGGAAATATAGATATAATTGGCTATAATAAAATTTTTGTGTATGTATCAAAAAACACTAAGAGAAACCAAAAGACAAATGATAGACTGGGAAAAATATTAGTAACATGTATAATAGAGATTAAATGTCCTTAACTTACAAGAAGTTCCTACAAATCAATAAGAAAAAAAAAACCCCAAGAAACCCAATTTTAAAATGGGCCAGGGATATAAATAGGCAATTTATAGAAAAGGAAATCCAGCTGTCCAATAAATGTGGAAGAGAGAGGAATACAAATGAATTATGAAATGCCATTTTACACTTAACAGATCGGCAAAACATACAACAGCACTGATGATGTGGTAGGCATATGAATGTCTATAGTCTTTAGGAATGCAATCAGCTGTATCCATTCAAACCAAACATACTTATCTTTGGCCTTGAATTCTCACAATTGGTGATCAACCACCTAGAAAATAATGATACCAGTATATAAGCATACATGTTCAAGGATCTTTACTGCTGCTGTGCCTGTGTTAAATATCAGAGGGGAGGAGCATGAAGTCTGTCACTTAAATTTGAGAGGCTGGGCCCAGAGACAAATCTTGCAGACAACGCATTCTTTTCTAAATTGATCCTCATTCCTTATCTTATTATTTATTATTCTGTTTCTCTTTGTCCTTGATTCTTTTTCTTTTATTGCATGTTTGCAATAGTGATGGGAATTTTTCTTTTGACACAGGGTTTCACTTTGTCACCCAGGCAGGAGTGTAAAGGCATAATCACAGCTCACCACAGCCTCAACCTCCTGGGCTCAAGCGATCCTCCTGTCTCAGCCTGCCAAATAGCTTAGACTGCAGGTGTGTACCACCGTGCCCAGCTAATTTTTCTATTTTTTTGTAGAGATGGGATCTCACTTTGTTGCCCAGGCTGGTCTCGACCTCCTGGGCTCAAGCGATCCTCCCACCTTGGCCTCTCAAAGTGCTGGCTTAACCACACCCAGTGAGGAATATTTTTAAATCTCTCACTTTGATTATATTTTTGTCATTTTCTCTTATTTCCAGAAGTTTTGACTCTATACATATTGTCATGTTATTTGATTCATAAACAATAATGGCTACTATATGCCTATAAATTATGTGCCTTTAAAAAATTTAATTCTTTTCCTTGAATTCAACTTTATCTAACATAATAACTACGAACCCCATTTTATTTTAATTTGCATTTGTCTCATATTTATTTTTCCACCTTTTTACTATTCTTTGCCATTTTTATCTAAAAATTTTCAAGGTTTTGGATGTAAGAGATCACATTTTAAACTCTACTTATGGTTCTCTCTAAGATTGTTTGTTTTGTTTTTTGAGTCAGAGACTCATTCTGTTGCCCAGGATCGAGTGCAGTGGTATACTCACGGCCACTGCAGCCTTGACCTGCTGGGCTCAAGTGATCCTTCTGCCTCAGCCTTTCAAGTAGCTGGAACTACAGGTGTAAGCCACCACGCAGGGCTAATTTTTTTATTTATTGTAGAGACGAGATCCCACCATGTTGCCCAGGCCGGTCTCGAACCCCTGAGCTCAGGCAATCCTCTCACCTCTGCCTCGCAAAGTGCTGGGATTACAGGCATGAGCCACCATGCCTGGCTTATTCCCTCTAAGATTGTTAAAAGTATTATTTAAGCTATAATTATCTATTTGTCAGTGATGGGATTTTAAAAAGAATTTGATTTCCTTATTTAATATGAGGAAATTAAAACATTTGCTCCCCCTGCTTTTTTATTTTTTTGAGTGGGAGTCTCACTCTGTTACCCAGGCTGGAGCACAGTGGCATGATCATAGTTGCCACAACCTCAACCTGCTGGATTCAGATGATCCTTCCGCCTCAGCCTTCCAAATAGCTGGAACTACAGGCACAATCCACCACACCTGGCTAATTTTTTGATTTATTGTAAAGACGAGGTCTTGCCATGTTGCTCAGGCCAGTCTTGAACTCCTGGGCTCAGGCAATCCTCCTAGTGCTGGGATTGCAGGCATGAGCCACCACGCCCAGCCTCCCCCTGCTTTTGACAAAGCACTTGAGACACTGTAATTTGGAGTGTATCCTGTTTGTAGCAGGAGTCCTCATTTTTATACTATACTGGTTTTTTTTTTTTTTTAACTAACCTATAGGATGGAAGGAGGGCAGGAAATTTGGTTTTATTAGCTGCATGCTCTCTCATTCCAGAATGAACCATCTCATGTCTCTCACTGTAGCAATCCATCTGGTGGACCTGTGGCTCTCTCTGCCAGAGAAAGCAGGACAAATAGGGGTTAAGAACATGATCACTGGGGACCCTCCACCAAGGTCTGCACCCTGACTTTATCACTTACTAGCTGGGTAGCTTTCATTGGTTTATTTAACATATGTAGCTTCCCCACCTGAAAAAAAAAATGGAATGATAATAGCATACTTTCAAAGGATGACTTTGAAGATTGAATTATGTAATCCATACTGCTGGCACGTACTAAATGTTCATTAAATGCTAGTAGCTGCTCTTTTTATTTTTATCATCATCGTCGTCGTCGTCCATGAAAGGGGACTGATGAACTTTCAGAATAATTTCTGCCAGAGCCCAACAAAGTGGCACAACAATGGTTGCTCTCTCCCGCCCTAGAACATTCTGCTCACAACTTTCCCACAGACCAAACACATGCTGGCCCATAATGGGATCATCACAGATCTGCTAATGAAGAGGACGTGTGTTATCACAGAGCAGAAACTGAGATTTTCTTCACTTTAGTCCTTCCTTCCTCATTCAAGTCCTTCTCCATTCAAGTCCTTCCCACCTCCAGAAAGATCTACGCAGAACCCCCTTCTCCCTTATCTTACCATAGCTCGTCTCCTCTCTTCCTCCCACAGCCCTCTCTGAAGCCACCACATTTTCTAGTTCCCACTTCAATTTTCCCGAAAAACTTTACCTCGTTCCAGATAAAAGTTGTGGTCCTGAGAACTTCAAGATGCAATTTTAACCCAGCTGCTAGCGCGGGCATCCTCTGTTTAGACCATAACTTCAAAGTGGGGAGAGGGGTCCTGGCCCACCAATTGGGGAAGATGGTGAATTCTCTTCTGGGTTAATTTTCCTTTTAACAAGAGCCACTGCTCATTCAGTCTCTCAGGTTCCCTAAGCCGCAAGCTCGCCTCATCATCTAGATGAGGGGTCAGCAAACTTCTTTTAGAAAGATCCAGAGAGTAAATATTTTAGACTTCGAAGGCTAGGTGGCCTCTGTTGTAAGTTCTCAACTCTGTTGCATTGCACAAAAGTAGCCACAGATAAAACCTAATTGAATGGGTGTGGCTGTGTCGCAATAACTTTATTTATGGGCACGGAAATGTGAATTTCATGTAATTTTCATGTCATGAAATATTATTCTGTTGATTTTCCCCTCAACCATTTAAAATATAGAAACCATTCTTAGCTTGTGAATGTACTGAAATAGCTGACAAGCTGGAATTGGCCCATGGGCCATAAGTCACTGACCCTGATACAGCCACATCACTCAGTATTGTTTGGTTCTGCTGGATTGACCCCTTTCAGTACTTTACTTGTGGGGACCACTTCTCTTGTGATACAATGAACTATAACCAGCCCTCCCCTCCTATCCAGCATGCTTTCTACTCAGTTCTTAATTGTCTGGAATACAAAATTGTTCTCCTTTATTTATTACATTTTACACTCAAAAATATTTATTGAGTGAATAGATTATTATTCTCATTTATTAAGTAAACAGACATTAAGAACTGTAAGGTAATATGCACAATATAAAGTGTCAGAGCTGTGATTTTTCTTTTTTTCTTTATTTCTTCTCCTTTATGGTTTGACTTTTTATGTAAAAAAAAAACCCACAAAACTTTATGGTAAACATGGTGCATTTTCTTCCCAATAGCAGCCGATTATTCTAGTACAATAGCAACAAATGTCCAATATATTGAATGCTATTTTTTCCTGGGAAATCGTTGATAGTTTCTTAAAAAATCATTTGAGTTGCTTTATTCTAGAATATGTTTTGGGCTAATTCTTTTCTATTAATCTCTGTCAAATTTTGTGTGTACCACTTTGACTTTACTCCCATATTTTTATAATAAAGTTTAATAGAGAGCAGAATTAGTTTCCTCTTTAGGGCTTTTATTTTTCAAAATTGTTTAGCTATTTGTGGCAGAACGCAGGGTGACTTCTCCTATACCTATCCAAAGCCCCCTCTCCTCTTCACTAGAAGTTAAAAAAGGTGAACACTCAAGTTTCCAATCTCCTGCCCTGGGCAGACAGAAAATACAGTTCTGGTCAAAAAGTCTGCTAGGGGAGTTTCTGGGAAAGCTTTTACTTTGCTGATAAAGAGTACAATTGTGGTTGTTCCTTTCCCTTTCCCCCTCTTTCTGTTTTGAAAGCAGATGTGCGATAGCTATTTTGAACCTAAGAATCATTTTGTTAAGTTAAAAAAAAGTGAAGTCAGTTAAGCCAGAGGGCTTTATACAGCTCTGTGGAATGATAGAACTATCTTATAAAATGTCCTTTCTCTAGAGCTGTGGGGAAAATTAGGCAAATACTGTGTGGTCAAATTCCTGAGAATGAGTTTCATTTATTCATCCATTTAAAGAGACCTGGTTGACTCCTTCCTGTATGCTACGTGTGGGGATTTAAAAAAATGACCTTATTGTCAAAGGTTGATGAATGCATACATAAGGAGTGAGAAGTCGATCTGGATGATGATTTCTATTTTCCACTGAGAGACTAATATTCAAGTCTGGGCACTAGATGCCTCATCTGTGAAGTCTTCACAAGGGCAACTTCCCAGCACAAGGCTTCAGATTTCTCAGGCTCAAATGTCCACCAGTCCTACCCTCTGAGGATGGCTTTTTCTGTCTCAAATTGCCTTGTGTAGGGAACATTCTCTGCCAATAAGCCTGGCCACCCTGCTGGGACATGTAGGAGACATGCTTGAAGTCAACCATGTTACCACAGGGGTCTGAGACAGGCCAAGGATACCAGGGTGACATGAACAGCTGGCTCTATTGGGTGTGTGCTTTGATACCAGGAGGAGGGAAAGACCTCTTTAGATTGGGGGATGGGAATGTCATTTGACTGCCCATTCTTGGAATTATGGCTGAAGTGTCACAGCTTAAGCTATTCGCCAAAGCAGAAGTAAAACAGGCTTTTGTGGGGGAAGTGGAAATTGGCTGGTAGGTATTCTTGGCACCACACGTGTAAAAATAGGAGTTCTCCTGGGGAGGGCAGCTGGCAGGGTCCTGTTGTTGGTCAAAGTGATCAGCAATGTTGCTTGCCGGCCAAGACTGTGAGTCATCTTCAGTAGAGCCTAGTGTCCTGGCACAGATTGAATCCAGCACTTCCTTTCTTTGTTACCATAACTGTGACTTCCCTTCAGAGGTTTTCTGAGGAAACCCAAGACCTGTACCCACTGAGGTATAAAAGGGCAGCCTGATCTGTTAAGCTTAGAATGTTGAAGCCTGAACTTGCTCTGAGGCTAGAAAACTCTGGTCATAGGCAGGATAATTTACTTATTGAGTTATTGGTCTTTATTTGTACATTAGTCTTCCAAGCAGGTAGCCAGGGCTTTGTGCTCCCTTGCTGCAGAGCCAAAAAAAAAGTACTCTACAGATCATTTCCCCTCCTGACCTCTCCCCCTCATCACTGAAGGATTTTTGAGCATATCGTGCCAGAGAAAGGAGTTAGAAAGTAGCTTTGAGGGATTAAAGTCCTTAGTAATGAGAGAGCCAAGGTTGTTTTCCAAGGGAAGAAATGGACATCTGCAGTTTTTTAAGCAATGGGACTCCATGGTTCACACAGACTCTCAGGAAGATGACAGGATGTCTGGGGGCAATGACTGCATATTGAGTCTAGGAAGGTCTTCCTGGACTCTGGGTATGGAGGCTCTCCACTCTGGCAAAGATTCCATGAGGCAACAGGGACACTCAACTTCAAGGATCTACATAAGCTTGGCCTACAGGCATCTTGGTTGAAATCGTGTAGATAAGAGATCAGTCCATAGGTCAAGTCTGACCTAGCACTTGTTTTTGTACAACCTATGAGCTAAGAATAGTTACATTTTTAGATATTTGAAAAAAAAAAGTATGATCTGTGCAATGATATGAAATTCAAATTTCAGTGCCTATCAATAAAGTCTTCTTGGAACATAGCCAAGTTCATTCATTTGCTTACTATCTGTGGCTACTTTTAAGCAACAATGGCAGAGTTGAACTGCACAGCCTAAAATGTTTACTATCTAGTTATTTATAGGAAAAGTGTGCTGACTCCTGATTTGCACCAGTAACCAGAGATACTGCCTGAATTTTTTTTTTTTTTTTGGTTTGGTTTGAGTTGGAGTCTCACTCTGTCGCCCAGGCTGGAGTGCAGCGGCACACTCAGGGCCACCCCAGCATCGGCCTACTGGGCTCCGGCGATCCTTCTGCCTCAGCCTTCCAAGTAGCCGGGACTACAGGCTCACGCTACCACGCCTGGCTAATTTTTGATTTGTTGTAGAGACGAGGTCTTGCCAAATTGCCCAGGCTGGTCTCGAACCCGCGGGCTCAGGCAATCCACTCGCCTCAACCTCCCAAAGTGCTGGGATTGCAAGCTGAGCCACCAAGCCCAGCCTGAATGTTTTGCTTCACACAATTACTCCTGGTCACTGGTTCTGGCAGTGGACATGGGAATTGGAAGTGAAAAAGGGAATCTCCTTAATCTCTGAAATTAAATTTCCCACTAGTTCAGTGGACTGGTTTTTCTTAGACAGTTGGATCATTTCTCCCAAATTAGAAAGTTTTGATGGGATTTTTTTTCTACCTCTGAATCCCCTTTGAACTCTGCTGTACACTATCACGTTATGGTAATTTGTGTATAGGCATACCTCACAGAGATTGTGGGTTCAATTCCACACCATCATAATAAAGCAAATATTGTAATAAAGTGAGTCACACAAGTATTTTGGTTTCCTAGTGTATGTAAGTTATGTTTACACTATCCTGTAGACTATTAAGTGTACAATAGCATATTTATAAAAAAACAATGTATATACCTTAATTTAAAAATACTTCATTGCTAAAAAATGCTTATGATCATCTGAGACTTCAATGAGTTATAGTATTTTGCTGGTGGAGCTCTTACCTTGAGGTTGATGGCTGCTGGCTGATCAGTGTGGTGATTGCTGAAAGTTGGGATGGCTGTAACAATTTCTTAAAATAAGGCAACAATGAAGTTTGCTGCATTGATTGACTCTTTCTTTCACTAGAGATTTCACTGTAGCCTGCGATGCTGTTCGATAGCATTTTACCCACAGTAGAACTTCTCTCAAAATTGGAGTCAATCCTCTCAAACCCTGGTACTGCCTTATCAGCTAAGTTTATGGAATATTTTAAGTCCTTTCTTGTCATTTAACAATCTTCTGAGTGTCTTCATCCAAAGTAGACTCCACCTCAAGAAGCCACTTTCTTTGCTTGCTCATAAGAGGCAACATCTCATCCATTTAAGATTTATTGAGATTGCAGCAATTCAGTCACATCTTCAGGCTCCACTTACAACTCTAGTTCTCTTGCTGTGTCCCCCACATCTGTAGTGACTTCCTCCACTAGTCTTGAACCTCTCAAAGTCATCCATGAGGGTTGGAATCAGTTTCGTCCAAACTTCTATTAATGTTGATATTTTGGCCTCTTCCCATGAATCACAAATGTTCTCTTAAAATTTTTTATTTTATTTTATTTTAAAGATGTGGGGTACAATTCAGGACTAGGTATATAGGTGGTCATCATACAGGTAAAGTTTGGGCCTCCCTTTGGTCCCCACTTTGCCTGGTTTGAGATCAGGTACGCTTATTGCTGTTGTGTTCCCCTCACTCTCACCCTGTCAGTATCCTGCTACTGCCAATCCCTTTCTTATAGTATTATGGTAAATGTTCAGGACTGCTTATGAGTGAGAACATGTGGTACTCTCTTCTTTGTTTCTGTAATAGATCACTGAGTATGATAGACTCTAAATCCATCCAAGTTGCTGTGAAGTTCATATGTTTGTCCTTCTTTATGGTTGCATAATATTCCATTGTGCATATGTACCACATTTTAAAAATTCAGTCCAGTTTCAATGGGCAGCACAGTTGGTTCCGTGTTTTTGCTATTGTGAATAGTGCTGCAATAAACATGCATGTGCAGATATCTTTTTTGTAGAATGATTTGAGTTCTGCTGGGTATATTATTCCTAGCGGGGGGATTGCTGGGTCATATGGAAGGTCAATGTTTAGTTCTTTTAGAAATTGCCACACTGTTTTTCAAAGAAATTGCACTAGTTTGTATTCCCACCAGCAATGTAGAAGCATTCCTTTTTCTTCATACCTAGCCAGCATCTATTGTTGTTTGTTTATTAATGATGGCCATTTTTACTGGGGTTACAAATGTTCTTAAGGCATTTAGAGTGGTGAATCCTTTCCAGAAGATTTTCAATTTACCTTGCCCAGATCCATCAGAGGAATCATCATCCATGAGATCTCTGGCCTTATGAAATGTATTTCTTAAATAATAAGACTTGAAAGTCGAAATGACTCCTTGATCCATGGGCCACAGAAAGGATGTTGTGTTAGCAGGCCTGAAAACAATATGAATTTCCTTGTACATCTCTATCAGAACTCTTGGGTGACTAGGTATGTTATCACTGAGCAATAATAGTGTGAAAGAAACCTTTTTTCTGAGCAGTAGTTCTTAACAATGGTCTTAAAATATTCAGCAAACTATGACCGTGCTGTAAACAGATGTGCTGTCACCCAGGCTTTGGTGTTCCATTTATAGAGCACAGGCAGAGTTGATTTAGCATAATTCTTTTTTTTTTTTTTTGAGTTGGAGTTTCACTCTGTTGCCCAGACTGGAGTGCAGTGGCCGCTCCTGGCCACTGCAGCCTCGACCTGCTGGGCTCCGGCGATCCTTCCGCCTCAGCCTTCCAAGTAGCTGGAATTACAGGAGTGTGCTACCACACCTGGCTAATTTTTTTTATTTATTGTAGAGATGAGGTCTCACCAAGTTGCCCAGGCGGGTCTCCAACCCACGGGCTCAGGCAATCCGCTCACCTCAGCCTCCCAAGGCGCAGGATTACAGGCTGAGCCACTGAGCCCGGCTAGAGGCATGTTTTAAATGAGAAAAAAATAACAGGAGGTCTGTATGTAGAGAGGAATGATAGGAATGTATATAAGGACAAACTGATGATGTAGGAGAAATATGAAAACACTGCAGCAGCAAGGATCCTGAGTTCGTGGGAGGGGATGAGAGCTTGCATAAAGTGAAAAAAATGGATTTAAAAAAACGAATGATTCATCTTAGCAGAGTATTAAGTAGTAGATAATAGACGTTAGCAGGCAGGTAGATATGACGTGAAAGTCTATGCATGTTTTCTCCTGATGGCTTCGGTTTTCTCAATGAAAGTGGAGATAGAATGAGAAGGAGGAATAGGGGGGGAGGTGTTGGGAGGTTTGAGGTAACAGAAGAAATCATTTTCTGGGAGAATAAGAAAGTGAAGGACAGGCCAGGCTGGGTGGCTCAGCCTGTAATCCCAGCACTTTGGGAGGCTGAGATGAGTGGATTGCCTGAGCTCGCAGGTTCGTGACCCACCTGGGCAACTTGGCCAGACCTCATCTGTGTTTGTGTGTGTGTGTGTGTGTAGCTTTCTTTTTTGCAATTGCCATATTACTCAGGTTACTCTGCAATATCCTATATAAATTTACTTGCACATCATTCTCTCTAGAAGCTCACAAAAAGTGAAAGTTGTTTAATTAGAGAAACATTTATATGGATCTTTATGTTATTGAAACCCATGTTTTAATTTATTATTTAAGTTATAAGCCCACAAAAATATATTTTTGATCTGTAAGAAGTTACTTAAAAATGAGCAATGCTTAATATGAATGAACAATCATTAATGAAAAGGCTTCTGAAAGTAAAATATCTATCACTGTATGAGCTATATATATATTTCTGTAACTATAAACTGTATGAGTAGTTCTGCTATTTTTGACCAATGTTCAAGTTTCACCGAACAAACCAACCAACCCAGACCTTTAAAAGTTCTACTGTAGTTCAGGCTAAGATTTAAACATAGACTCTAGAAGACGTTTATTAATTCTTTCTCATATTTTAATTAATTGACTAAAATATCAAAGAAACATTGGCTCTGGTGCTTTGAAAAGGATATCTTCCTCTTTCCAATAGCAAAATGTAAGTTTTCAATAGCTTGACCAAAATACAACATGATGCGATTTCTTGGCCTCGGTCTTACTGTGCTTTTGTCCAGCTTCCTTAAACTCTGAGTTATTTTACACTTTGCATATGAAAGATATTAACTATTTGTTCCTAAATTATGTTGGAGGTGTAATAAAGATGGATGCTTTGAATAAAATATAGCTGGATCTTATACTAGCTGGCTTCTTCTTTATTGTTTGGGATAATCACTAACTATCACTAAATAAATCACACTTTTCTAATCCTGGTGTACCTTACATAGAGTTTCATGTGAAATGTAGCTCTATCACCAATCAAGGCTAATCATCATAAGTGAAATCAATGATGATGTATCTCTTCTACACATCAGTCACATAGGTCTCTTAATTCTACAGGAAGTTGATCTAGCCATTTTTCATATGATGGAGTATCAGACAGACAACAGTAAGTTATATGTGACTAGTCATCCCAGACAAATTTTGGAATTTGGCAGTTGTTGTTTTTTTTTTGTAGCAGAGGAACAAACCAGTTTTTAAAGCAAGCCTATTTAATAGAAACATGAAACACTCGGTATTTACTGATAGAACAGAAATGTATAATTTCTTGCTTATTCCTAACTCATATACATCTCAAGATTCAGAATAAGTTAAAACATTGGCTATTTCTCACTGTTCATAAAATGAATGTTTACCTTACTCCCGATGATTGACCGAACTTCATCATCTGGTGAAGTGGGAGTACCAGATATATCTGGGTTACTATTACTAAGGCTCCGAGAACGATTTAAGTTAAGGCTTGCAGGTCTCACAGCAGATCTAGCCATTGTGGCATAATGCACTGATCCTCCCAGACCCCCTGGACCTAGAATTGCACATAAAACAGCACATAATTAAACAAAGAAACTTGGCCAGGAAAGAACCTGAAAAAAATCTCTGCCACTTTACAAAATTCCACCAAGATCATGAATTGCTTTTGTTGCCAAATAAAAAATAATATAAATTTTGTAAAAAGAAAAGAAAAGAAAAACACTCAAGAATGATAGCTACACAAAGATGTTTTATTTTATGGCAGTTTAGAAAACCATGTGAATTATAAATAAATCACTCTCTCTGCAATATTTCCATGATTATATATTACATGTACAATAAAAAACAAAATTAACAGGAAACACACACACACACACACACACACACACACTCCCCTTTCACTTAGGTATAGCTGTATGTAGGACTCAAAATGCCTCAGCTGATGTCTCTTCCTTTTTCCCCACCCCTACTACTCTGCTCCTTAATACACGGTCATTGGAGGGAGAGCCAATCTATTAACACCTCTTAACAAGACCATGTTTTATTTCTCTATCTTCATGAGTGACAACTGGAACAATAAAAAAATGGCATCTTAATTATATGCATACAAAAAACCAAAGATAATTCTAAGAGCCCAGGTTACATTAAAGAAGCAAATAATTCCTTTTTGTATGACTAAAATCAACCAACTTTCAACCACATTCTGTGAATACAAAAATATGCAGCAATTATATCCATAATCTATCTCCATTTTTCCAATGTATGGAAATCTTTCTGAACGTCATATTTGCAAATGATATATACACTTGCTAACTAATTAATTTATAAGATTTTTCAGGTCAACTGTAACAAAGACGTTTTGAAAGACCTGTGGTATTCTAATAATGTACTGAATGAAAGAGTAAATGAAAGAGCACTGTAGATACTCCGAAATCACACATGCACACTCACGGCCTTGAATAGTACAATCTAAAAATCAAGATAAAAAATTATAAACCAGAATATAAGAACCAGTTGCTTCTCTTTTTGCAACTAAGTAAAGAAACAAAGTGGGTTAAAACTTATAATTAAATTTCTATAATGTCTAGTTTTCATAACGAATGTCACAATTATTTGTCACCATTATCAATGTCAATGTTAACAATAGTTGGTAAAGCGTACTTACCATTATCACTTATGTCATACAAATATATAAGCAGGTTGAAAAGTATGCACGACAAAATCATGAGCTGACTAAATGAACAACTAAAGGGTTATTCAAACTAAGACATCACCCATCACTGCTCCACTATCACCAATGTTATAAAAAAAAAAAGACAAGTAACTACTTGGGACTCCAATGCTCAGAAAGGTTATATTATCTTATTACCATGAAGAGATCAGAACTTTTACAGAGAACAATCTTTTATAATATTGTAGGTTTGATAGGGCTTGGGGGAACTACTGAGCCACCATATTTCTTCCAACAGCATTCTGAATGACAACTGTAAGATTCTACTTATCTTGTCTTAACAAGGAATGTTAAAATGCTTCCAGAGGCATGAGAAGCTATTTTCAAAGTTCATTTCCAAGAACTGCCTCAACCACTATCTCTAATTCAAACTAAAAGAAGCTACATAGGGCAACTTCCTCAGGTCCCCTCACACTGTGGGAGCTTTTCCGTCCTCTTAATAAATCCTGCTTTCTCAAAAACAACAACAAAAAAAGGAGCTATATAAATAACAATGCCTAAAAAACATAACTTACTTATCCCTTTAACTCCAGTATCTAGCCAGCACAGTGAAGGTGCTTAGCAGGTACTCAATAAGTGTTTGCTATTGCAGGAAAGCATCACACTATAGACTACAAAGTTATCTCAATACTGCCATAAACATGTAATTCATGAAAGACAGTTTCATGGTAAAATGAATAAAATACCTGGTGATGGCGAGTTGGGGTATGTATTTGGTAGGCGAAAAACATAATAAATATATGATGCAAGAAGGCTGTTTCTGCCATGCTGATCTTGGTTTCCTTCCAAGTTCTTGTGAAGTCGATTTATAATTGATGCCATGGCTTCAAAAGATGCTTGACCTAGATTGACTTTTAAGAAGGAGGAAAATAGTTTTGCTTTAACTTTTTTAGAGTGTAAGTTCCATGAAGATCAACATCTTGTCATATCTACATGCTTTAAAAATAGTGATTACACACGGTAAGGGCATAAAGATGATTGTTATTTGATATTGATTTTAATGACATCTTCTATTAGCTAAACCAAAAATACTTTTCTAAACAAAATGAGAAAAAACTCATTACACTAATTTAACCTAAAAATTGCCTGGGTTTTATTAGCCAAAAAATAAAGCACTGCCCAACAGATATCCATTATTTTGGAAAACAATTCCAAGTACATGATAAGGAAAAAGAAATTCATGTTGTATAACGCCTTGAGGAACAGCTTCTCATTTTAAAGATGACTCTCAAAATCTAAATAGCAAACAATGAGAAAATATTACTTTTGTTTAAAAAAACTGGAAAAAGTAATCATAAAAATAAATTTCTGAAAATATTAACTTAAGATAATAAGAAAAGGAAACAGTGAATAAGCAACTTGTTTGAAATGAGTGAACCTATAAGAGGATTAGAAGAACTATATATAGGGCTAAAAAACCAGGCTGAGGTATGACGATATAGCATTTGAAGTGCCAGGCTAAGCAATACCTACTTAGTCATTCAAGTCAGTACGTAACAAGAATTTGGTAAAAGTTGGGGAATTCTGATAGATAACACACTGAACAAATGGGTGAACTGAACAGCCAGTTTGAGCAATAGGGCCTCAGATCCTATGATTTATTTAATCAAGGCAGAAAATTATGAACAGATAATGAAGCAATTAAGTTTTCCAAAAGTAGAATAATCAGATAAAATAGCCATTCAGGAAGATTAATCTATAATATACTGAACTAGAAGAAAAGGAGACTAGAGTCAGAAACCTGAGAGGACTTTAGCAATCCTATCCATGTTCCTAGTTAACTCCTTTTCCTTTTTCACATAGTAGCTATTCCAAATCATCAGAATCCTTCTCAAAACTCAGGTCCTCCTTACTCCATTCTTAGCACCTTGCCTTCTATCTCACAAAAGTAATGTATAAAGCATGAAAGCGTCAAGATTTTCCATAAATTTATAAGAATCTGCAACTACTTTATCCCCTTTCCAATGGAAGTGGTCCCCCTATTCCATATAATAGTGATCAACCCACTTCCACTCTTGTCCACAGACGTGCTTCATTAACCCTTTCTCACTTCATGTATTTTCTCCTTCTCCCAACTGGTTTCCTGCAGCAGGTAAACATACCCAAACCTCTCCGCTCTTATGCCCTACTCAACCCTGCTTTCTCTTCTAACTAAATTTCTTTAAAGGGTCATATATGCTTCTTGTATTCCTTTCATCACCTGTTTACTCCTTAATTCCTTGTAATCTGGCTTCTATCTTCACTTAGACTAAAACTAGTCTTGTTAATCTGGAGCCCATTCGCACCTTGGCTCTGCCATACTAGCTGAGGGACCCCAGGTGAAACTTCTAAGCATTATGTTCATCACTTTACTCATTCATAAAATGGTGGTAATCAAGATACCCACTACATCAAGTTGTTCTGAGGATTTCATATGTTAATATAAATAAACCACAGAGCACTATTTCTGGTGTGTGGTAAGCGCAATGTAAGTATCTATATTATTGTTATTACTATTATTTTACTTATACAATCAAAAACAAAAAATGCTAACCTTGTTTTCCTCCTCCTACCACTTCTGAAACAGTACTCTTTATAATCTTCCCCATCCCACTCTCACCTGCCTTTCATCAGGACCCCATCACTTTTTGTGTGAAATTCTGCAAGACTCCTAATGTGTCTCCCTCCCTCCAGGTTCTCCCACCTTCAACCCATCTCCACTTAGCATCAACGAAGCAAACTAGGTCGCGTTACTTTCTTAATTAAGACCAGGTCTTTCAAAGATCTCGTCTTTCCTCAAATATCATGGAAGACCCTACTTCGTCACCCCCCCCATCACCTCTAATCAATCCTCTAATTTATAATTAATTACAGTTCCTCCCCCAAATTCATTCTACATTATGTCTGTGTACTATGCACACGCAGTTTCATTTCCCTGGAATAACATTAATCTGTCAGATTCCTATTCATCTTTAAGTGCTCGACCCAAGAATTACCTCTACTTATAAGTCTCTCCTAAAAAAAAAAAAAAAAAAAAAAACCAGCCGGGCTCGGTGGCTCAGCCTGTAATCCCGCGCCTTGGGAGGCTAAGGTGAGTGAATTGCCTGAGCCCGTGGGTTCGAGACCCGCCTAGGCAAGCGAGACCTCATCTCTACAATAAATCAAAAAAAAAAAAATTAGCCGGGCGTGGTAGCGCGCGCCTGTAGTTCCAGCTCCTTGGAAGGCTGAGGCTGAAGGATCGCCGGAGCCCAGCAGGTCGAGGCTGCTGTGGGCCGGGAGCGGCCACTGCACTCCAGTCTGGGCGACAGAGTGAGACTCCGACTCAAAAAAAAAAAAAAAAAAAAACCTCAAGGAATTAAAAGCTCCTCTCCTTTTGTGCCATCAATCTACACAAAAGTTCTATAAAAGGTTAGCTGAAATTTCTTTCCAGCTTAACTTGAAACGTAACTTGAAGAAAGGATTCAGGTGAAAGCTATTGGGAAAAATAAGGGAATAAACCTTGGAAAAGAGTAGGAATGAGGAACACCTCTCAAGACAACACAGAAAAAAAAGAATATAGAGCTTCATTGAGCAAATGAAGGAAAGAAGAGCTATCTTAAATGGAGAATAGCAGATAAATGAGAATGTAAACAAGGTAAATTGTACATCTTGTAAAATGTAACATGACTTGTTTGCCTGTTTTCTTAACTAATGTCTGAGATTTTTTTTTTTTTTTTTTTGAGTTGGAGTCTCACTCTGTCACCCAGACTGGAGTGCAGTGGCCACTCCCGGCCACCACAGCCTCGACCTGCTGGGCTCTCCAGCGTCTGAGATTTTAAAGTCAGGAATCATGCCTTGGACAGTGCCTATCAGTGTCTGGTACTCGGTAAGTACTTAAGAAATATTTGGTAAGTGAATAAAATAACTTGTTTCCACAGTTGAGTAGAAGTCTACATGGGACACTTCATTAAAAAAAAAAAAAAAAAAGGTTGGGCATGGTAGCTCATGCCTGTAATTCCAGGGATTTGGGGGGCTGAGGCGTGAGGATTGCTTGTGGCCAAGAGTTTGAGACCAGCCTGGGCAACAAAGTGAGACTCTGTCTCCATACCATAAAAAATAAAAATGAGCTAGGAGCAGGAGCACACGCCTGTAGTCCTAGCTACTTGGGAGGCTGAAGCAGGAGAATATCGCTTTAGCCCAGGAGCGTGAGATTGCAGTGAGCTACAATCACACCATGGCACTCCAGTCTGGGCGACAGAGTGAGACCCTGTCTCTTTAAAAAAAAAAAAAAAAGTTATTATTTTCTGGCATTAGAATAAAGTAAATAACAACACTTCTCCAATTAAACATAGTCCTTATAGACTTGCAGACAGCAAACAGAAATCATGGTTCTTCTTTTTTTTTAAAACAAACGTTAGAAATGCCAAGTTATAAATTTCATGATTCCTCTCCAAACAAAAAAGTAAATTACCTATTTGGCCAGCAATGACAGGAGGTCTAACAACTAAAAGTATCAGTTTATCAAGCAACAGATGAAGAAATCGAACCACTGGTTCCAGCTGAGATGAATTCAGTGCGGAAATACTGCTCTTCAATTCATTTTCTAAGTTGTTTTCCATGATTCGCATGTCTCCAATTCGGACTGGGAACATGTGTTCATCCAGAGCATTGACCAGAGCAAAAAACTTGTCAAGGTAAGGATCCTAAAACAAAGAATGAAAACAGACACGAGCCAATTACGAATCTGAAAACATCCCCACCCTAAAGGACTATGGACCATTAATATCGCATATTAACTGATAACATTAAAAGGTATATATAGGTATATAAAAACATTATTTCCAATTAAACACACGTACTTTCATTTATTATTGTAAAATGACCACTTCAAATACTGTTAGCTACTCAAGAAATCTATTAATACAAATTAAGACTTTTTTTGTTGTTTGAGTTTATTTATTTAGAGCTCAATTATTGTAGCAGGTATCCTGGTAACCTACCTGCACCCATTATAAATTTATTGTTTCTCAGCTTCCAAATCCACCATCTTTGCCATATTTTGTAATACTGGAGTCATTTTCTTCGTGGAGTTGACCTGTGTACTGCTAAATAAAACCCATATACTACCAATATTTTTCTAAAGATAGTATAGAGATGCTGTGTTTTTTTGTTTTTTATTTTAAAGATGTGAGGTGCAATTCAGGGTTAGGTACATAAGTGGCCATTGTGCGGGTAAAATTTGGGCCTCCCATTGGTCCTCACTTCACCTGGCTTGGGATCAAGTACCCTTATTAGTGTTATGTCCCCCTGCCCACCCCTGGTAGTGAGAGATGCTGTGTCTTATTAGTTCCCCTATCTCACTATGCAAAAAGAATTTACTTAGCAGGCTTAAGACTGCTATTTCTGAAAGTCCTGCTTACAAGGTTGGCCTTCGACTGGTGTCTAGGAACTTGGATGTCAAGAGGGTTCCCACTGACAGGGGATGGCTCCCTGGGCCTAAACTGTCGGTGCAAACAACACAGCTTAAGCTGAACACCTGCTTTCCTTGCGGGAGTCTGGAATTTTGTTATGAGTTAGGCAGAGGGTGCCTAAGTGACAAGCCCCTAGAGCGTCCCTGGCAGACACATTTCACATATGTTGTTTCAACTCGCCCTGTGTGAATCCACTGGGATAGGATTCTTGGAAGCATGTTTTCTTCGACTTCACTCTCTGTGCCTTTTCCATGTGCTGACGCTGCTTCCTATTATTTCACTAAAATAAGTCAGAGCTGTAACTGTCACTATGCTGAGTCCTGTAAGTCCTCCTAGCAAATCGCTGAACCTGAGGCAGCTTTGGGGAGCCCTCCACACCATCCTTTCCCTTTATAGGTCAGGGAAGTCCTGAATCCCACTTGCCTCTTTTCACTCTTCATTCTTCCTAGAAAAATCACACTTATCAGTATAGATCCAGTTATCATATTCATTCTGTTACCTCCAACCCTAATCTCCAAACTAATGACAACTGCCTACAGAACATCTCTATCTGAAGTGCAGAGGCCCTTAAAACTCAACAGGTCCAGAAATAAACTCTGACAGCACCGTAACTGCTCTCTTGGCATGCCCCCAAATTTACTTCTCTCATGTTTTCTATTTAGGTTAGACATTCCTATCTACCTGGACTCCATCGTACTCAAGGTCCTTCATAATCTATTACCAGCTTGGTCTTCTAGCCTCAGATATGCACAGTAAATTGCTTTCACATCAGATTACCTGCCAGTCCTCAAACACAGACTACTGGCACTTTGCACTTGCTGTTTCATCATCTGAGGTACCTACTCTCCCTTTTCTCTATATGGTAAATGCCTGCTTATTAATGCAACATCTCAGTCCCCAGTAGAACAGATAACTCTCTGATTTTTACTTGAAATAATCCAGTTAACATATGCAACACAGTACTAATTTTATCATGTTATAATTATTTCTACACTTTCCCCTATTACATTGTAAGGTCCTTGAAGAAAAGGCTCATTCCTTGACAGTAACCTCTCCAATCTCACAGAACTTACAGTCTAATGGGGGAAATAAACAATAAACAAATGTGTATGTATGTGTGAGTGTGCATACACACACACAAAGAGTGAGAGGGAGTCAAAGAGCAGCAGGGGGAAGGGTAGGCAGTAATAAGAGCAGGGTAAGCTGACAGAGCGATGGGGCCGTGAGATTTCAAAGAGCCACTAGAGAAGGCCTCTCTGAGGCGAGGAGAAAGCAGATGAACACTGGGGGAAAGCACTCAGCCAGAGGAAGTATAAACGCTGAGGGAGAACTTGGGATGTTCCAGAAGTAAAGAATTTAGAGAAAATGATGCCTAAGAACTCTCTTCATTTGAAATACCTGAGTCTGTGAGAAATAAAGTAAGGTGACAATGATTTCTCAATTCTAATTATTCAGTATGTAACAGAAACTTAGAAAAAAACCAGTCACTTAATTGTTCAAGATGAAGTCAATCACATTTTTAAAAGCACAATTTTTGTTGACATTCAATGACACTTTATTGATTCCTTAAAAAAAACTTCTAAACTTCTATTTTTAACAGATATATAATCCTATAAACCTGACAGCAGGTAACAAAACTGACTTAAGCACTAGATAGCATGTTTAGTACATTTAAATGAAATTTGACCATGAAAAGATTATTAAAACTCACTTGTGTATGAATAGATGAAACAGCAACAACTTCAACATTGAAAACCCCTTTGTGATTATCTACCCATTTCATGCCAGGTAGAGGAACCTGCAAGATATTAAACATAATGATCACAGACACAAGTAGATTATGAATTCTGAAACTAAAAATTACAATATTTCAATGACAAGAATACTGTGAAAAATATTTTTATTCAATGTAAATAAAAAACATTTCAAAGGAAATGAACGTGTCCTTCATCCCACAGTCACGTGTGTGTGTGTGTGTGTGTGTGTGTGTGTGGCAAGAGCAGCTAAAGTCTGCTCATTTAGCAAGAATCCTAAATACAGCATAATTTTATTAACTACAGTGATCTCACTATATTAAAAGATATCATTCAATATTTTTATTTCTATGTCTGGCTTATTTCACTTAGTACAACGTCCTCCAGGTTCACCCATGCTGTGGAAAATGGCAGGATCTCCTTTTTAAAAGTTGAGTGATATTGAAAAGCTGAATGGTATTTCATTTTGTGTGCATGTGTGTGTACGCACATACACATATATACACCACAATTTCTTCTTTTTAATTTTTATTTTTGAGTTGGAGTCTCACTCCATCGTCCACGCTAGAGTGCAGTGGCATACTCACAGCCACCCCAGTGTCAATCTGCTGGGCTCTGGCGATCCTGACGCCTTAGCCTTCTAAGAAGGTTGATGAACTTAACTACAGGTGTGCACTACCATGCCCTGCTAATTTTTTATTTATTGTAGAGACAAGGTCTCGCCAAATTGCCCAGGCCAGTCTCGAACTCGCAGGCTCAGGCAATCCACTCGCCTCAGCCTCCCAAAGTGCTGGAATTACAGGCTGAGCAACTGAGCCCAGCCTCACCACAATTTCTTTATCCATTCATCTGTTGATGGACACTTAGGTTGTTTCCATATCTTGGTTACTGTGAATTTGCTGCAATAAACATGGGAGAGCAGATACTTTATAAGATATCTTTCCATTTCTTTCGGGTATACTGCCCAGAAGAGAGATGGTTGGGTTAAACGACAGTTCTATTTTTAATTTTTTAAGGAAACTCCATATTGTTTTCCATAATAGTTGCACCAATCTACATTCTGACTCACAGTGTACATGGGTTCCTTTTTCTCTGTGCCCTCACCAACATTTGTTATCTCTTGGTTTGTTGATAATTGTCATCTTAATGGATGTGAGGTGATATTGCATAGTGGTTCTGATTTGCATTTCTCTAATAATGTATGGTGTTGAGCACTTTCTCATATAACTGTTGGACTTTTTTTTGTCTGCTTTGGAGAAATGTCTATTCAGGTACTTTGTTCATTTTTAAGTTGGTGTATTTGTTTTTATACCTCTGAGTTGTATGAGTTCTTTATAAAGTTAGGATATTAAGCCCCTGTCAAATATATGGTTTCTAAATATATTTTCCTAATCTGTAAGTTGCCATTTCATTTTGTTGTTTCCTTGCCAAGTTGCCCAGGTGCATCTCGAACCCACGGGCTCAGGCAATCCACTCACCTCAGCCTCCCAAAGCGCGGGATTACAGGCTGAGCCACCAAGCCCAGCAACAAATACATCTTTATAATGAAAAACGCATTTAATTCAATCTGGAGAATTTCAACATGGAAATACTGACCTCAGGAGACAGTACAGAATAAGCCTGTGGTGGTTTTTCCAATGAGACTGGTAGGCAAAACTGGCCTGTCTTCAACCGTCCATTCTGAAGCATTGGTATCCACTTTTAAATGAAAAGGAAACAATTTCAATTTAAATGTTTGTTATAAGAATAATTACTTAGAAAGTCTGTCTTAAGGACCTAGTACAAGCCAAACTTGTCTTATATCATCAAACATTGAGGGATTTAGTTATATACATAAGAATAATAGGCCTTCAGAGAAGTTTCCTGGACGATATTTTATTAAGGAGGACACCCTCAAAACATTATTATTACTAACCATGTAATATTTAAATCTATAGAGGATCTTTATTATCCAGAAGAAAGTTGGTCTTAGACAAAGGTCACAAAGCAATTCCATTTTAAAGCTGGGATAATAGTTTCAATGTAAATAGTGAAAGATTTTATTAGATTTGAATGCTAGAAACTAAAAAGTATGAATATAAATTTATTTTCTTGTAGTTAGCAAAATTCAAGTCACAAACTGCAAGAGTAAAAAATAATGAATCGGCCCTTTCTGCCTCTACTACTGCCATGGCGCCTGTGAAAAAGCTTGTAGCATATGGGGGCAAAAAAGAAGCAGGTTCTGAAGTTCACTCTCGATTTGCACCCATCCTATAAAAGATGGGGTCATGGATGCAGCCAATTCTGAGCAGTTTTTGCAAGAGAAGATCAAAGTGAACAGAAAAGCTGGGGATCTTGGTGGGGGGTGGGGGTTGTAATATTGAAATGAACAAGAGCAAGATCACTGTGACTTCTGAGTTGTCTTTTTCCAAAAGGTATTTGAAGTACCTCACCAAAAAATATCTGAAGAAGAATAATCTCCACGATTGGTTGCACGTAGTTGCTAACAGCAAAAAGAGTTACAAATTACGTTACTTCCAAATTAACCAAGACATAGAAGAAGAGATGGATGAGGATTAAAATTCATGTATCTGCAATATTTTGTATGAGTTCTTGAATAAAACTTGGGAACCAAATAATAACAATAATGAACCAAAGGTTCATTCTTTTTGGTGAAAGCATGATTTTTCTGACAAAACCATGTGATGACATATTATGATGTCCTTTGTCTTATGTTTATCTTTGCAATTCAATCGTAATAATTTTTGGAATATATTCAGTGATTTTAATTTCTCTTCTAAGGGTCTCTGCTACTTATTTTACATTTAAACCATTCTCTCCTGACAAGACCTTAAGTCCATTATGTTCATATTGTACTATTAGGTAAACACCCAATAATCAGGACCAATAATACCTTAGTGTTTACACATGTTAGCTAGTTAATTAATTAAGTACATTGGTTAAAAAAAATTTTTTTTGAGTCAGGGTCTCATTCTGTCACCCAGGCTGAAGTGCAGTAGCATAATCACAGTTCATGGTAGCCTCGACCTCCTTCCACCTCAAGTGTTCTGAGTAGTTGTGACTACAGGTACACACCCACACCCAGCAAATGTTTAAGTTTTGAGACGGGGTATCACTATGTTGCCCAAGCTGGTCTCAAACTCCTGGGCTCAAGCAGTCGCCTCAGCCTCCCAAAGTGCTGGGATTACTGTCTTGAGCCACTGTGCCAGTCCTGCATTAGTTTATTGTATTAAGGAACATTTTCTTGTTATGATTACTTTTCCTAACCATGTAATTTGGTAACTGTGGAGAATCAGACAGGGAATATTTAAATAACAAGAAACACCAACTATATCTCAAATATCACAATTACTTTTAAGATCAATGAGCTAAATACTTAACAAAAAGGACTTACCGTATATCCAACTGGAGTTTCAAGAGGAGTGTTTTGTTTTTGTTGACAACTAACATGATAAAAAGTAAAAAGCAAGTGATGATGGTCAGTTAAAGTAGCGGGGAGCTTAACCTTGATTTCTTCATGAAAATCAGGAGACCTTCATACAGAAAAAAAAAAAAAAATCAACAGAGTCAGTAATCTGTTTAAAATAAATAACTAGTTCATTTGTACATTTGAATAATTTTAGGATTCATGCTAATTTTTCCTTCTTCATTCTCAAGCTCTAAATAAGTAAATCCTACTTTCAGATGCGAGAACTGCCACTGTTTCTGAAATTTCTCATCCCACTTTTATTAATGGGCTGAGCAACCCACTATTTAAACATCCATTAATAACCACGACCTTGATACTGAGACCTCCATTAGATTAGAAGTTGCACAAAAGAGGAGACGAGAGCAGGGTTTTCTTTATTTTTGAGCCATTTCTGACACATATTAGACAGAAAATTTAATGAGTTTTATAAGTATACATTTTAAAACCATACAGTAGAAGAACATTTTTCTTTCAAAGAAGTACGATTCATATTAAGACTAATTTGTAACATTCTTTAGTAAAAAAAGGGAAAAAAAGGTATCTTTAGACAACTTAATATCAAGTTGGGCTCTATATGGAATGTCTTATAGCAATCATCTCATTGTTAAAGAAATTAAAAATGTTACCAAAATATGGACTAGTATTGACTGATTGCTTCAAAAAAAAAGATAAAATCAGGGAATGGCCACAAACTGCATCTGTCCCACAGTTTAGATGTGCTCCCAGACACCATAACAATACAACAAACACCACATTTGATGAAATCAATGGCACTTTCTTCCCAGTATTCACTGAGAGTAGTGCCAATGGGGCATTTTGATAGAAAAGCATGGCTTCTATTTGCAATATAGACTTAAGAGGGATAGAACCTTAGTATCCCAACTTTGCTTATCCAGTTAGTACCTCTCAGAATTAGTCAACAAAAAATGAATGGCTCCAACTATCTTTAAAGCAAAGACTATCCTACCAATTAGGGTGTTTTTTCCTTAGATGTTAATAGGTCCAATAGCCTTCCATCTCAAATAAGCCTCTAAAACATTAATAGGTGTAGATTTGATCACAGAATTAGGCTTTTAATAATATCAACAAGAAAGATAGCTAATGCTAGCCATCTAAGAGCTTGATGGCTTTAGTGAGAAAAAAAAAAGAGATGTTATGCATCTTATTAGTAATCCTACCAATCGTTATTGAACTATGAGAAAATTGAACTTATCAGCAATGTCAGACGGTATCATCATTTTAATTCCACTAACACTGAGAACAACAAAAATAAAGACTCAGTCACAAACTGGGATTTCAGAAATTATTATGGTATGTATCTTCTTTTTCAATATATTTCCTGGTATTGAGTGTTTTAGTTCTGTCCTGAGATCAAATTATGTAAAGAATTTTGTAAAAAATGAAATCTCTAAGAGTTATTAATTCAATAAGTAGGTTTAATTGCTCACCTTTATGCTAAACACTATGTTACTTTTGTGGTGGTTTTAAAGATGAATATTAAGAAACAATTACCCCTGACAAGTGTATGATTTAGTAGGAATATAAATAAGACACACATGTATCAACAGATAGATTACAAAACAAGAGTTGGCAAACGATGGCTCCTGGGCTGAATCCAGTTCATGCCTTGTTTTATATAGCTTGCAAAATAAAAATGGTTTTTACTATTTTTAAATGGTTGGGGGAAAAAATTAAAAGAATGTGAAATTCATGAAATATGAAAATTATATGAAACTCAAATTTCAATAACCATAAATAAAGTTTTATTGGAACATAGCCACACTCATTTACTTGCAAGTTAACGTCCATGGCTGCTTTTGGACTACAATGGCAGAGTCATGTGGTTGCAAAAGACCATATAACCACAGGCCTAAAATATATACTACCCAGTCCTTTGTAGAAAATTTTTGCCAACCCCTGATAGACAGCATATAGAGTTAAGTGCTTCACAGAGATGAATAGATTTCTTCAAGTTTGAGATCAGAGAATTGTGATCTAGAAGATAAGATTTGATACAGACCTTAAAGAATGAGTAGGAGTTCAATAAACAGAAGGAACTGGTATTATAATTGAAAAGAAAGTCCAAGAAAGGCCCAGAGACGGGACAGCACAGGACATGCTTGATAATGAAGCAGAAAGAAAACCAGTAAGCCTTAAAAGATGATTGACTATCAGAGAACAGAAGAAGGAAGGCAAATATGTCCCAAATTTTGAGTCAGAGTAACCAGAAAAATGATGGGACCATTAATAAAAATGAGTCAGAAAGATATAGAGTCAGGAAAAGAGTCAGGGATAGACACATGAAAACTGAGAAGCAGCAAGGTATCCAAATTAATAGGTCCAATAGGCCACTGAAAATACACATCTATACTTCAGAAGGAAGGTTATGACTAAACACAGAATTGAGAATAAACATAAACATTAAAATAGCAGCATTTTCATTGACTGTTGCTCAGAGACACAAATAAGATTATTTAGGGAAAGAATATATAGAGAAAGACAGTTAAGGGCAAAGCTTTAGTGTTTTGTGTAGAATGCCCATACTTATGGGAAAAAAAGACTAATTACTACCAAAAAAAAAAGAATGTTCAAAGAGAGAAGGAAACCAAGACAGTCGTAAAAAAAAAAAAAAAAAAAAAAAAGAAGGAAGTTTTAAGAAGGGCAAGGAAAACACATCCTGTATAACAGCACTGAGATAAGACTATTGTGTTTTAAGTATGGAAACAAAAGTTCTTCTTTAGAAGAAGAGTTAAAGCCAATGAAGTAAGAGATCAATAATGCAGGAGAAGGGAGGCTGATTGACCCACATTCTGAAAGTGGCTGGACAGGACCATTTGCGAGAAAAGGCAAAAAGACTCCCACTGAGCAGGGAGTGGGCCATAACATCCTCTGAAACAGAAGGAAATGTGGATCAGTATGGACGTAATGTGAGATAATAGTATGTAATGTGAGATAATAGATGGGTCTCCAGTTGGACAGTCTTAACCAACCTAAAATAGGAACGCTGAGAGTAAAGCATACAGAAAAAAGGTACATCTACAAGGAACGATTCTGGCTCCTGCTAAGTGAGAGAAAAGAGTAAGAAAGGAAAACATGACAAAAAGATTATAAAAGAGCAGTAAGGCCTGAAGAAGATAAAATGAATTACTGTAACCCCATCATATGATATAATAACGCCAATTTGTGACAGACCTAATTAGGACAATTTTGTAACTTTTCTCCAATGGCATTTGGTAATTCCCCCAAAAGAATGTAGAAATTAAAATGAAAGGTCACTAAATCAAAGAAGTATTGAATGTTGAGAATACCACCAACTTAGCTGACCAATGAATTAAGTAAAACTTAATTCAATCCAATGAATTAAGTGCCAGGAGAAAATAATTGGGAAAGACCAAAGGACCAGAGGCCACAAATGATAATCAATAACAATATAATAAAAATGAAAGGATTAGAGAATTTTATTTAAAAGATGTTTTGTGTACAAAGTCTTATATCTGAGATGTCTATCGAAAATGGCTGTGCATCTACAGATTGAAAATTATAACTTTTGATGTCAGCCTTGAATTTGGCACCTTCAGTGCAGCAAAGCATTTGGTAAACACACTAATGTCAGTGCTAACAATGCCACTGAGAAGTGAGTAATTTTGAAAGAAACATTTGAATTCAGTACCTGTTATGATATACTACGGCTGTATAGGCTTCTTTTGAAAATTCTGAACAGCTAGATTTACCAAAGATTACCTGAAACAAATAACAGCATGTTGAAACTTTGTTGTAGTAAATGCTGGATGTTTCATATCTATGTAAGAATCTGTCTGATTTAATAACTATTTGAGAAAAATGGGCAAAATCAGCCCAATGAAGAACAATGTGCCTACTGACTTTCATTGAAAAGTTCATCTGTTTAACTATAAATTTCTTTTCAACGATAGACCCATCTGACATTCAAACATTCAAAAAATTTTTTATCAGTTTATTTCCTTTTTTCTTAAAGAAGGGGAAGAATTTATTTTTAAACTGGATGTGGCATATCATTTGGAATTTATATAAGAAATATAAATGGTGCATAAATTTACTATACAAATTGGTGGCCTCTTCACTAAGACAGCAGAGTCATTCTGAAAGTCAAATATTAATTATTTAGAAATGATATTAGAAAATTCTGTCTTAGGTCAAAGTGTGTATCCTTCACTTCTAGAACTCCCTGCAAGCTACTCTACAATGGAGGAAGAGCTCCATTCTTATATTCTTACACACACATGTGTGTGCTTTTTTTAATCTACCACATTAAAAAAATAAAATATTACTTTTGGAGAAAGTTCACAGGTAAAATAATTTGGCCTTGTATATCTGCTTCTTGAATTCTAATAGGAATACTGTGGTTAATTAGGGAAGCTGATTAGATACATGGTTTGATGATAACAAGGTCATAGCTATAATTCCTATGTGAGACAGTTATACTTATAATTTTATCTAGCCACAGAATAAAAAACTCTTAAGTCTGGCTAGCTATCTTTACAAATGGCATAAATATATAGACATGTCAGCACACTGCCATCAACACAATTTGGAAAAACAACTCAAAGTTTATTCTTATATAAAGAGATTAATTGACATTATCCTTAGTTAAAAGGGCATATGAACTGGCATTTCTGTTTCTTTTTGCAACATTTCAAGCAAGTTCTTTTATTTTAAGGACATGCGATTATACAATTATAATGCAATTGGACAATTACTATGACTCTCATAGATTACAAATATTATTTCATTAATTCACTGATATCTTGGTGTGTTTTCATAAAGTGTTGTTCCAGTGCCAGAATTACAAAGTTTACAATTTTGTCATACTGACATTATAGGATCAAAAAATTATCTTAGGACCCATTTAAATAGTCCTTATTTTTTAAAAAACTATGCAAACACAGTATGTCTATGTTTATACACTCTTTTAAATCAGCATCTCACATAAGCATAAAAACATTATATTTTCATATGACTAATAATACACAAGTGAAAGAAATGCAGTACCTTTTTTTCCCCTCTGAGAAGCTATCACTTTTCACAAAATAATTTGTTTATTTTCATGACATGAATGATATAAGTGGAAAGTATTCCTTTTTGACCACTTGACATATATTTTAATCATTCAGCAACATGGAGTGACCATCAATTACATATCAAGCGCTGTAGACAGGTGCCAAGCTATAGTTATAAGACATATCGCTGCCCTCAAGGAGCTCACAGTCTAATGGGCGAGATGAAGAAATAAATGTATAAACACAAAGTGATAAAGGCCCATGAAAGAAGTGAGAAGATGCTATGGTGGCACCAAAGAGGGAATGGTCTAACTACCAGTGTGGGCTGCATGCAGCTGGGCTCTGTTAGGTCATACATATGCTAAGACAAGGAAGAGCTTGTTAGGCAAAAAAAATATATATATATAAATTTTACATATGTAAAATACTACTACATCTGTATATGCTCAAATTCATATGGCAGTTCACATAAAGGCTGACAAAGTGTCTATTTTCACAGTCTAGTATCTTCATCAACTAACAGAGTATACTCATTCCCTTGGCAAAAATGAAGAACTAGTACAGAGCATGAAATGGTAACTCCAAACCTCAAAAAATAACTTCTACACTTATTCAACAAATATTTGCTCAGCATATATTATGTGCAAGAATCTGAAATAGCTGCCATAGGAGAATACAAAGATGAGTAATTTGTGCTCACTGTTGTCAAGGAGATCTACAAATATTGATAACTTTGAGGCAATGGGGAGAAGAAAATATATCTTTCCTAGTAAGCGACAAATCAGAAGAACTATTAAAAGATGGACATGGAAGGATAAAATAAGGCTCTGTTAGCAATGTCCTTATTCTTAGCTCATCTTTATTCCACTAAGTTTCTCAGAGATTGAACATCTCCAGCAATAGCATCCCTATTCCATGTTACTAACTTCAGTTGAACCGAAAATCCACTGTCATGAAACTTGTCTTTATTAGAGTCCCACGAATCCTAAATGACAGGCAGTCAAGAATCTCTACACTCTTATCTCAATCTACTATTTCAGGCTTGCCCTTATCTTTCACTGCTCTGACTCACTGGCAACTCACCACTGTATTCATCAGTGTTCAGGGACATTCCCCAACTTGAATTGCTTTCCTTCCCTCACTCTCCAAACCCACTGCCATTAACATGTTAATGACCTTTGGTTTCAGCTCTTCCATGTGATGCTTGCTTATTACCTCAGTAAGGCATTCTCTCCCACCTCTCAATACATATGCATTTGAATTCCTACACCACTCTTAATAATTACCACATACCGTGGTTCTCAACATTGTCTGAAACTATAATCTGTGAGATTTAATAGTACCAATACCTGGTTCCAATCCCCAGAGATTATAATTTAATTTAAATGAGAGTCAGCCTAGGTACTGATATTTTTAAAAGTTCCCCCAGGTAAATCTAATGTTCTGTCAAGACTGAGAACTAATGCCAGAGTTTCTCAATCAAGATGGGAAGAGCCATACATATTAAAATCACCTGGGGAGTACTTCAAACTATAACACAACCTCATATATCACATATTACCTCCCACCTCCCTTGCCTGGTCTTACATGCTAAAGAATAAGAATCAGTCACAGATGCCAAGAGTAGAGAAATGGATCTGTACTTTGATAGAGTTCTCTAGGTGACATTGTTCTGACCCTTTTTTGAATGTTACTATTTTGGGTTTATATGTATTTGTCTTTTATCCTCTAGATAAGTCTTATTCATCTTTGTATCTCTAGGTGTGCCTAGCACATATCAAGTCCTCAATAAATAAGTTAGACTTTATGTAAACTCATTACTACTCTGCATAGAAAGGGATGCAGTTAGAAATTTGGTTTAAAAGATCACATTATCTTCAGTTTGGAGTTGCCAATCAAGTGATACAAAAAGTTGTCTACTTAAACCATGTATGAAGAATAGAAAAAGAACATTTCTTACCGGCATGGCATTGCTCGGATCCTCTCCGTACATAAACTGGACTTTCACTGTTATATTTCTGGCAGAACCTTGACGATTGGCAAAATTAAGACTCTGAGGGTATATGTAGAGAAGATTTCTGTGAAAGTAACAATATAACTGATAGTAAATACATATCTAAAAACACTCACTATGTATCACTCACAAAATACCACAAAAGAAATAGGTGTTGAACAAATACTGAATTATTAATATTTGCTAACCACTATGCTAAGTATTTTCACATACAATATTTTATTTGATCCTTAGAGTAATCATTCAAATACAAATCAAACAGCAATCAAATGTATCCCATTTTGCAGAGAAATTGATACCCAAAAAAGTTAACTGAATTTCATATATTAACCAAGTAAGTGACAAAACTGAAATCAGAGCATAGAAAGTCACACTTCAAAACTCACTATCTTTCCTCTCCAAGAGGCTTCTGGGAAATACATGAGTGTGGCTGATACATTACTGAGAAGTTAAAAAAAAAAAGTTCTAACCTTATCCTAGTTTCTCCAAGAAGATATAAATAGGATGGCATTTATAAATACAGCTTTTGTATAAATATGAACAAGGATTTAAGAGGTATAATATTCCATATTACTGTTCAAAGACACATTACCTAATATGATGGGTATAGCAAGTGAGGTACAGTAGTTATTATGAGACAATCACATTCTAATCTGCATTTACTTGTGTCCAGTTTATGATCTCACATTACAGACAAACTTTAATAGTCCCTATTGCCAACACAGAGAAGAGAAATAATTCAAGAAAAGACACCAAATGAAAGAGCTGAAAAAAAGGATGGGAGTTACTTTACCTGAAAGCTAGTGCTTACACAGCTGATGAATAATATTTGGAGTATAACAAAACTGCTAAGCAACTGCTGGGCACTGAAAATAGGCCTACATTTTCTGGAGGGTGGTAGAGCAATATACACATTTTAAATTAACATACATTTCGACCCAGCAGACCCAGCTCTAGCCTCAGGAGAAAACTGTCCACATGTACACACGATTATGTTCAAAGTAGTTCACTACAACATTTTAAATAAGAGAATAATTACGAATAACTATAAACATAACATTCATCAGTACTGGAATGGTTAATTAAATTAAGATGCATTAGTAAGAAGGAATGCCATAGTGTCCTACAACTGACAATGTATAGCAGTATTCGCTGATATGGAAAGAGACACACAGCATGCTGAATGGTGGACTGGGTGAGGGAGAAGCGGGTTCCAGAGCAGGATGGACAGTGGCATGACCCTATTTATGGAGAACTCTGTGGGGGTCGGGGGGTGTGAAGGTAGACGGAGGAAGAAGGAATGGATAAAACTGTATTTCTGAAAAATAATAGGGATGGCCTGAGTTTCTTTTTTAGCTAACAGTAATGGCTTTAGGTTTTTTTTTATACTTTTCTATTCTGATTGATTTTTTTTAATTGAAAATATATGATCTTTACAATTAGAAACAGCAATAAAGTACTTTCCATGGTGGAGGATGGGAATCTTTTACAATAAGCATACACTCTGGAAGTCCCAAAGAAATGGAGAACAGTAAGGTATACTCAAAACAGTCAAAAGTATAAAAAGGCAAATATGGAGATGTTATGACTGGTCAGCTCACTAATCAAAAGAACCTAAGATCAAAGGTGACTATGACTGACTAACCACTGAAATCATCCAATAAAATGTACACAGGTTAATATTTACTGACTGCCCCAACAAATGTTAGGCATTGTGTTTGGCACTAAGAGATAAAGGAAGATGAAGAAGTCATTCACTGTCTTGAGGCACATGTAGGTTAATGGGACAGAAATGTCTACCAACACACCAAGTCAAAACAACCTAGTGTCACAACAGAGGAATGAAGATGCTTTGAAAGAAAAGATAGGTACTTAGATGTCTGTGAAAAAGTCTTTTCATTTATGAGATCCCCCTATCTTTTCTATCCTTGTGAAGAAAGTGGATTGTTTTCGTGTATATTTTTTTTTCCAGAGCCTAGGTTTTACTGATTGCATCCCTGTAGTGTCATTTAAGATTTTCCTGTGTTTTTTGCAAACTGAGAGTTGGATCTAGAGTCCTGGTCATATATAGGTTAGAATTTTTTCAGCAAGATCATCTCATAAAGAATAATGTGCTCTTTTATAAGAAAGAAAATGTTTGGTTGTTTCTGTCTGTGCAATTAGTAGGTGATCAATACCCAAATCCATTAATTCATCAAGCCTGTGAAAAGATAATAAAAAAGATAATAAAAAAATAGTCTATAATTTCTTTTTAACTTATTGGCAGGAACACCTCTATGAGGAGTATTTTCCCAAGCCTACTATTTGCTTTGCCAGTGAACCAATATATGAGATGCAGAAATAAATGCTTGATTCTTCTTCATTATTTGCCAGTTTTCAAAATAATAAATTGGTACACTATGATCCCTCCAAAAGGGATCAATTAAGTGTTTTTTAAAGCATCATTTATAAACTCATAGCTGAACATATTGGATGGGTTTTGATACATTTCAGTTAATGTCCTGTGGATGATTAAATTGTCCCATCTTTGGCAAATGAATAAATATATATTCAAACTGACTTTTGAGCCAGTCACAGTATTCTCTGATAGCTTCCTGTTCTGACAAGATGTTCTAGACTCTTCTTATTCATTTTCTCCCCAAACCTGGAGTCAGTCATTTTTCCATTTCTCAAGAAGCTGTAGTTCTTTTAAGAAAATGTTTTTCCAAACCACCATTTGAGGACTCATCGTGGGTTAGTCGTTATTTCTAGTCCATTCAAGCAGAAAGAGCTAGGGGGAAATGCTTTTAACATAAACTAAATCCTGAGTTCATACTGGTATTTCCAATTCAAATTTGGGACTACATGGCTTTTATTTAATCTTTTCTATCGTGTCCCTATATATCATTCCTCCC
The DNA here is from genome assembly GCA_963574415.1 of Tarsius wallacei. NCBI lineage: Eukaryota > Metazoa > Chordata > Mammalia > Primates > Tarsiidae > Tarsius > Tarsius wallacei. Next base: position 13,934 of record CAUYQG010072939.1, on the reverse strand, counting down.
ATGCTAAGAATCATCCTCAAGAACATCAACTATGAAAGAATTGGAATTGTATCACCTAATTACTCATCTGTGCTACTCTAAGAATGGCATCTAAGGAACTCCAAGACTCTATGGTTAGATGATGAGCCTGCAAAGAAGACTGAAAAGGCACCCACAGAGAAACAGAAGGAAAACCAGGAGTACAATGATGCAGAAACTGAAGGAAGGAAACAGAAAAAGAACTAAATAGTTAAGTATCAATGCTACTCAGGAGGCAGATGAGGTGAACTAAAAAAATTTGATGGGATTTATCAGCATGAAAGTCACTCATAATCTCAGGCTGAAAACATAAAAGTAGACTCAGGACTAAATAGGAGGTGAAATAATAAAATAAAGTAAAATTCTTAAAAGTGTGAAGAGAGGCTGGGCTCAGTGGCTCACCTGTAATCCCAGCACTTTGGGAGGTCAAGGTGAGTAGGTGAGTGGATTGCCTGAGCCCGCGGCTTTGAGACCCACCTGGGCAACTTGGTGAGACCTCGTCTCTACAATAAATCAAATATTAGCCAGGCGTGGTAGCGTGTGCCTGTAGTTCCGGCTCCTTGGAAGGCTGAGGCAGAAGGATCGCCGGTAGCCCAGCAGGTCGAGGCTGCAGTGGCCGGGAGCATGCTACTGCACTCCAGTCTGGGCGACAGAGTGAGACTCCAACTCAAGAAAAAAAAAAATGTGAGAAGAAAAAAGATAATGTAATAATTGGAGACACTATATAGGGGTTTTGGAAGTCTTTTAAAACGGGAAAGGTTTGAGTAAATCTTTACTTTGTATATATGTACGTATGTATTCATTCATTCATTCATTTATTTGAGTTGGAGTCTCACTGCTTGAATGCAAGTGCAGCAGTCGACCTGCTGGGCTCTGGCAATCTTTCCACCTCAGCATTCCAAGTAGCCAGAACTAAAGGCACACACTACCGTGCCCGGCTAATTTTTTGATTTTTTTTATTGTAGAGATGAGGTCTCGCCAAGTTGCCCAGGCTGTTCTTGAACCTGTGGGCTCAGGCAATCTACTCATTTTGGCCTCTCAAAGTGCTGGGATTACAGGCTTGAGCCACCACACCCAGCCTTTACTTTGTATTTAAAATAAATACTCCTTCAGACTGGGCGTAGTGGCTCAGTCCTGTAAGCTCAGCACTTTGGGAGACCAAAGCAAGCAGACTGTTTAAACTCAGCATAGGAAACATAGTGGAACCTCGTCTCTACAAAAATATGGAATATAGGAGACTGGATTTGGTTGCTAGTCATGCATTTAACCTAAAGAGATACAATGCCTTGTTTTTTCTAACACGGTGGATGATGTGAAATAGTAAATAGTAAAATAACCAGTTAACTCAGTTCCTCAAGGATGGCTTCAACAGATTAGGGGTTAAAACAATTAGTGACCTCTCCTGAGTAATTTTTAATCCAAGATCAATTAAGAATATATTTGCTACTTTAAAAGGAAAAAAATTTCAAATTAGCAAGAAGGTAGATTAATAAAAAATGTTGAAACAGTTGACTAGCCATTTAGGGGAAAAAAGATGAATTCCTATCTCATCTCTTCATCAAAATAAATTGCAGATTAGTCAAAGGCTTAAATAATAAAAATAAAGTCATAATAGTATTAGAAGAGCTTTAAAGAGACAAGATTCCATAGGTGAGAAAAGCACTTCTTAGCATAAGCCACACAAATCATAAAAGACATATATAAACTTTTTTATTTTTTGAGACAGAGTCTTACTCTGCTATCCAGGTTGGAATGCAGTGGTGCGATCCTGGCTCACTGCACCTTCCATCTCCAGGACTTAAGTGATCTTCCTGTCTCAGTCTCCTGAGAAGCTTGGAACTACAGAGGCACACCACCATAACCAGCTAATTTTTTTTGGTAGAGCAAGGTCTCACTATGATGTCCAAGCTGGTCTCAAATTCCTAGGCTTGGGTGATCCTCCTTGCCTCTGCCTCTCAAAATGCTGGGACTACAGGTATGAGCCACCATGCACAGCCAAAACACATAAATTTTGAAGCTTCTACATAACAAGTGATATAAGCGCAGGTGGAAGAAAAATGACAAACTGGAAAAACGCTGTTACATATTTGGCAAACATTAGTATCCATAATATGTAAACTAATTTCTAATATTAGTCAGAAAGAGACAAACTTTAAAAGAGGGGAAGGAAGCGCAGGTGGGGTGAGGAATTACACACATGCTCAGGTAATTCACAAAGAGGGCAGCACGGATGGCCTGCAAAACAAGCTAGATTTATGTGTATTTACTTATTACATTTATCAACATTTTTGCTCTTTTTCATTCAAAGCATTGGTAAAAGTACACAGGAAAAGAATAATGCTCATATACTCCTGGCAATGATATAAATTGGTACTACCCTTGTTAAGGACAATCTGACCAAAGCAATTATAATTTTTTTATTTTAGATTGGAAAATATAGTTTATTTAGAAAGTAAATTAAAGGAGAGAGAGGAGATTCACCTCCCCAAGGTGGGGGAAGGGGCCAAGGTTCAGCAATCATAATTTAAAAGTCAACATTTGTGACTGCATATGAAAATATTTATACACATATATAAAAAACATTTTCTATACATACTGTTTATAATTAGAAAAAATTGGAAATCAACTTAATCACTAAAACGGGGCTGACTGAATTAAGGTGCATCCCTACAATAGATGCACACATCCTTTTTAATGCAGTCATTAAAAAGGATGTGGCAAATCTACAGGCACTTATATGAAAATGAATTTTCAAATACTAAGATCTTGAAAATTTGTGTTTTAAAAAATCATGTTTTGCTAGTCACCCAAGGGATCTGGTATGATAAATCCCAAAACGTTAACAGTGAAGAGCAAAGATTTTTTTAAATCTTTTACATATTTTGGAAACATCTGAGATTTTACAATAAATACTGTCAGCAGTAAAAAAAATTATCAGGTATCAATACTGAACACACACAAAAAAGTAAGATACAAAAATTATTCCTTCAAAGCTCACTTAACTTCGACATCTACACTGTCCAATAAGATAGTCTAGAGAGACTTCTGAGCACTTTCTATGTGGCTGGTTCTAAGTGAATATGCTGTAAATAGAGAATATACAACAGATTTGAAGACTTAGTATGAAAAAATATAAGGTATCCAATATTTTTATACTGGATCACATCTTCATAGTAACTCTTCAATTTCTTCTTTTCGAATGATAATGTTTATATATTAAATAAAATATGCTATTAAAATTAATTTCACTTGTTTCTTTTTTAACATAGCTACTAAAATTTTTAAATTACACATATAGCTCACATTATATTTCCATTGGGCAATACTGTTCTAAACAGAGAAAGGAAAGAAAAGCTAATATATAATTCTCACATTATTCTTTATTTTAATTAATACAAACATTTCTATTTATAAATGTGTTTTTCTCAAATAGTTACTTTCAGAATCTTTCTATCAAATATGTTAATTAAAAAACAAATTATCATAGTTAAAAAGGAAAGAAATTAAAAGAGATACTATGAACAAAAGAGGCAAAATACCTTGTGTTTTATTTGGAAGTCACATCTCCATAAGGTTGCACAACCTGGTGGATGATAAAGGACTTTGCTTTGCTTGGAATTTAAACAATTTAGGCTGCTAAATGTCCTAAAGTTCCATGTAGCTAAGAAATTTTGCATATTAGTTCCTAGAAATTAGGAATTCTTAAATTAGGGCCTAAGTTTGCTAACAGTTTCTTATTTTCTTTGGCATAAATGTTTTAATTTTTATAACACTACTGGTTATATTTGACCAAGGTTCTATTTAAATAGGCACAAGTTCAAGCAAAGATCAGATTCTGCCTTTAGCAATGTGTACTCAGACAGGAGGCATTAAAAGGTAGACAAACGATCATTTATAAAACTACTACTTTCATTACATTTTCCCATGTTGAGATGCTTCTGCATATTGTAATTAGGCAAATTACTTAATGTAAATTATAATCAATAATGCAGTTCAAACTACTATAAGAAAAAAATTATCCAGGTTATTACATTCAGAGATAATATACTGCAAACAAAGACTACACGACCATTGCCTCTAATATGTCAATGCTATATGTGAGGAATTGCATAAGTGGTGCAAAAAGTGTTAGTATCCTGGTACAGTATCAAATATGGAAGGAAATTCTTTCACTCAGTTTCCCTTAGTGTTCGGCTACTTCCATGTACTAAAAGCGCTACTTTTCAAATTTCCTTCTCTTAAAAGAATCTGCTCTAACAACAGGGGATACGCATCTGCTATATAAATTTTGCATTTAGAAAACTCCTAGATGTTATGACTTTTTTTCTCTTACTCATTTAATAAATAAGTATTGTTTCTACAATGTGTAAGCCATTGGTACTGAAGCACTATATGGAACATCAATTTAAAAACATGCAGATCCTGACAATAAATAGCTGATAGAGTAAAAGGGAAGAGAAGTTCCCACATCCATATTCTCCCTCAACTAGCAGGTGGATGAAATATCAGGTCAGTAGTTTTAAGCAACAAAAATTGACAACTTAGTTAAGAGGTTTTGAAATCTGCCCTTCATGACCAATAATTTCAATCCTAAATTCTTTCTTTTTCTTTTCTTTTCTTTTTTTTTTTTTGTTTGAGAAAGCAGGATTTATTGAGAGGACAGAAAAGTTCCCACAGTGGGAGAGGACCCAAGGGGGTTGCCCAAGTTCTTTCTTTTAAAAGAGAAAACTTGCATTTCTTTTTCTCGTTCAACATATACTTTTATAATTTCATAACATGTACCAATGCAATGGGCAAGATGAAAATAAAGAGTTAAGGACATTTCTTTTGCTTTAATTACCCTTTTTTGGCTCTGTATTGGACACAAAATGTATACACAAACAAATCAGAAAACACAATACCTTACTAAGGTCAAGAGACCAAAACTCAGAAAATCTACATTCTTGCAAAAATTCCCAATTTACAAGATCTTAACTTGAGATTAGATAATTTTACCAGTAAAATACTATAGTATAGGTGTTAATGCACTGATTGTTTCTTACTACAAAAAACAGCTAATATAGAATACTGTGTAGTATTTCTTATACACCAGCTAATATTCTAAGTGAAAATCTTAATTTTTAATCTTTTATACAACCCAATAAAGTAGATGTTGTCTTCACTGGACAGATGAGAAAACAGAGATCCTGAGAAGCTAAGTAATTTGGCTAAGGGTCCCAGAGATGAAGAATAGCAAAGCCAGGATCCCAATCAGGCTGCTCTGCTCCCAAGTTGTGCTCTTAACCACTGTGGTATCTACTTCTACCATGATTGTAGCATCCAAAGCCCTTAATCCTAAATTATCAAAAGGAATGGCCTCTATTTTATACTAGGAAGAGGCATTTCCATGAATAGAAATTTGGAAATGGTTCATTTTGTAAAATGTTGCTTGACAATTTACAATGTACACTGAAATTCATTATGTCAAAACTCTTTCCTTTGTAAAAAAGCTATTAACTTTATGAAAAATTCATTTTAAGCAGCGCTTAGTATATACACACACACAGGTTAAAAATGTTACTTTCATGTGATATAATAACTAACATTTTGAGCACTTCCTATTTGCTGGACACTGTTCTAAGTGTTCTACATGCATCATTTTTTGCTTTACCATAACTCTAAGAATTATGTGCTATAATTACTCCCGATTCACAAATAGGGAAACTGAGATATGGGGATGTTAAGTAACTTGCCCAAGGCCAGATAGCTACAGTTGGCTTTTGGGCCCAGATCATAGTCTGATTCTAGAAATCATACTCTTAATAATTTCACCATATTAGGATGCCAAGATTAGGCAATTTGAAAGGATTTGTTATTTTTCTCATACGGTTCTTAATACAAACACTCCATAAAGATAATCACATATTTAATTATTTAATTTCAGCATTTAGTAATTTTTCTTTTTAACACTAAGTAAGAAGCACAATGAAACATTTATTTTTTAAAATACTACTAATCTTTTGTGTTAAATTTATATTATTAAAATTGTAAATGAGCCCCTAAGAGTTTACTCAGAAAAACTTACAATGGGCAGCTCATTTCTGACATTGAAAGTATTTAAGATTTAATTCTAGTTTAACTTTAGAAGACCACGTATCTACCGATCCTTCACCACGCACATGGAAAAGAGGCTAGAACATAGAGATGTAGAACACAGTGGACAAAGAGGGATGAAATGTCTTTAATGATACTTATTATGTATGGAATTTTGTGATAATATACAAAGATGATTAAGACATACAGAGTGATGCAAAACGATATACTAACAAATAATTATAGTGACAAATAATAAGAAACGTTGTTAGTCTATATAGAGCACCTCAGGAATACCATACTGAGCACTGTAATACCCCTGAGGGAATGGAGAAAGGCGGCAGAAGGAAGGCATTTTAGGGGATGAGTTACTGTTTCCAAAAGAACTAAAGTACAGTTTGAGAAATGCAAACTTAATTCATTTACTTCTTCCTCAACTTAAATAATGAATTTCCCCATTAAAAGAGTTTTTGACTTGTAAATCTCTTTTAAAATCATCAAAAATTAAAATGAGTTTTAAAACAGGTAGACATCATAACACTGAATGTGTAGTTTATAATATATCAAAGTTAAACATAGTAACAATTTTAAATTACCTGTTAGGTTAGTCACTCATTTCTTTGATTTCTTTAAGCATCGATCTAACTCAGTGTAGAAGAAGGTTACATTCGTGCAAGTTAACACAGCTTAATGATTAACTATATTCACCTGCCAACCTCACCTTTCATGTGGCAAATAGTGATATATAGAGGTAAGAAATCTGGGTCTGCTCCCAGAAGAAAAATAGTTCCCAATCGCTTGAAACTGAATAATTAGGATAAAAATGTACACAATTAAGCTCTTTCTTTTTATTGCTCCTCTAGTTATTTCCTCCAGAATTGAACAAGACAATTCATCATTTGATTCTGTATCTCCAGAGCCAAAATTGAGATTTGCTATGTTAGATGATGTAAAAATTTTAGCTAACGGCCTTCTTCAGTTGGGACATGGTCTTAAAGATTTTGTCCATAAGACTAAGGGCCAAATTAATGACATATTTCAAAAACTCAACATATTTGATCAGTCTTTTTATGATCTATCACTGCAAACCAATGAAATCAAAGAAGAAGAAAAGGAACTAAGAAGAACCACATACAAACTACAAGTCAAAAATGAAGAGGTGAAGAACATGTCACTTGAACTCAACTCAAAACTTGAAAGCCTCCTAGAAGAGAAAATTCTACTTCAACAAAAAGTGAGCTATTTGGAGAAGCAACTAACTAATTTAATTCAAAATCAACCTGAAACTCCAGAACACCCAGAAGTAACTTCACTTAAAGTAAGTAGAAACCAAAGCAGGTTCATGATTATATTTTCAATGTGGATCTTAAAAAAAAAAAAACTAAGATATGCTATTTGAAATACTTTGTTGCACTGTTGAAACACTTAATTTTTCTCAAAAAAAAAATAATAACCTACAGAAAATAAAATTTGTCCTTATAATTTCAAGCTGGTTTTTGTTTCCCTAACATTATATATGAAAACAACTAAACTTTACATTTCATGTGAAAATTACAAATCAATTAAGTAATAAAATTTAGAATATTAAATCATTATACTATTGCAAATTACTGGAGGTAAGTAAAAAGTTAAAGAAATTTAAATTCAAAACTATTCTCTCATGTTTAAAATGTATAAAAGTAATTCAGTAAATGGTAAAGATTTACTCCTATTAAAATGTGCTGGGTTTTTTTCTCTCTAATTGAAGCTCAAAAAAATAAAATTTTAGAGATAGTACATTTTAAATAAAATGTTAAGAACAAAAGCATGTGCTGTTTGAAAGAAGTCTACAAGAGAAAATGATTGTCAATATTCATTTTTTGAATCTATTCATTAGAAAAGTCAGATTGTGATAGTGTTATAGAAAGTAAAAACTTTAATAAAAAAAGGGAACATAACTTTTAAGCAACCTACAATCTATACCCAGACTTTTGTAGAACAGCAAGATAACAGCATCAAAGACCTTCTCCAGACCGTGGAAGAACAATATAAACAATTAAATCAACAGCATAGTCAAATAAAAGAAATAGAAAATCAGGTAAGTCAATATTTTAATGGTATGTCCAGTCTTTCATACTGGTTTATAAAAAACACAACCTTAAACTTATTTAAAAGTTTTAACTAGATTGTGAGTAAAATGATCACATGAGCATGACTTAAAATTGCAGGCTCTGAAGCTAATAAAGTACCTAGGTTCAAACCATGGCTCTAAAACTTTCTGTTTGACTTTGAATAAATTACATATTCTATGAAGATAATAACAGAACCTATCTTATAGGATTATTGTAAGAAAAAAAGAATTAATTTACAGCCGCCAAAGCAATCCTATTAAAATTTAAATTAGATCATGTCTCTCCTTGCTCAAAACCACACAAGAGCTTTCAGTCTCGCTCATCTTGGCTCTGGAAACCTGACCCAACCTTGCGTTATCTCACTGACTTCACCTCCTCTACTCTATCTAGCCATATTGGCCGCTTTATGATTATTCGAACACATCCAACATGCTGCCACTCAGGGCCTTTGCCCTTGTCGTTCCCTCCATCTAATGTCTTTTGCTGTGGTATTTGCACAGCCCATTCCTCAATTTCCTTTAGGTCTTTATCAGACATAAAATTCTCAAAAAAGCCTTCCCAGGTCACCTAACCAAAAATTATAATCCCCATCTCCCATCCCTGAAAGCTTCTACCTCCTTTTCCTCCTTAACACTCACCTTCATTTAACATAATATATGTTTTAGTTATTTGTCTTGCCTATTCCTGCACTAAGTAAGCTCCATGAATACAGAGATTTTTTTCCCATTACTTTTGTTGCTGGAGCCTCAGAATATAGAACATTGTTATGACACATAAAAGGCACTTAATCAATTGCTATATAATTAATAACAGTTATACCATATTCAACACACAGAAGTTAATAAACACTTGCTATGAACACTTTTACCTGCATTACTAGAAACTGTGTGCCCCATAATTAAAGATCAAAACCTAACAATGTAATTAATCTACAATGTAAATAACTGGCGAGGTGAAAGAGGGAGGCACTAGTTTAGAATAAAGTTATTTCACAATCTAAGCATTCCAATATAAAGCATAATCACTTTAAAATATATTAATTAGTAATACTCCTAAAAAGCTATTCAAGAAGGTTCAAAGAATCATATAAATTCAGAGAATCTGGTAAAAAATAGTTCTCAAGAGATATAAAACAAAATACTATTACCACTTTCCACTAAATAAATTCATAATTTTAGGTTCTGCTTATTTTCCAAAAAAGGTTTTTTGCCAATTACTTTTGATTTCTATAATCTCCTGATTACATGTTCTTTTTCTAACTTTTTTACTGTATCTTTTACTATGATTAAATGAACCTGCTTACAAAAGCAAAACTTTACCATTATACAATGATATACATTCTGTCTAAAAATAAAAATGTACAAAGAAATCAAAACAATAAACTTCTGAGTTGGAAGAAGGCTTAGATCATCTTATCCAATTTCCTCATAGGGCTCATGCCAGTAATCCCAGCACTTTGGGAGGCCAAGGCGAGAAAATGCCTGAGCCCAAGGATCCAAGACCAGCCTTGGCAACTTGGCAGGATCCCATCTCTATAATAAATAAAATAAAATTTAAAAAAAGCTGGGCATCGTGCCTGTAGTTCCAGCTGCTTGGAAGGCTGAGGTGAAAGGATCACCTGAGTCCAGCAGGTCAAGGCTGTGATGGTCATAAGCATGCCACTGCATGCCAGCCTGGGTGACAGAGTGAGACGCCGAATCAAAATTTTAAAAGTTTTTTAAAGAATTAAGAAATAAAAATTTTAAAACCCTAAGTGAATTTAAATCACAGTTACTTAGTAGAAAAGACTAACTCCCAGCAAGTGAGTATTGACAACATATCCTTATAAATTATATCCTAGAAAATGCCATTTATGCCAGCATCAAAAAACTATAATGCAAGGTATTATGTACTCTGCTTTTTTCACTGTCAATAAGAAAAGCTATCATTCAATAAATTACAAATCAGCACACCGTAAGTAAAAATATAATGTTATTGTTAAACTAACAGTGAACTACTGAATACAGTGAAAGTAAGCAAATAAACCTGCCAAGCTGCCAACATCGACAGATATGTTTACAGGTAAAAACTATCAAGAAAGCACCCTTTTTCAAATTACGTACTATGTCTTTATGGCAGGTCTGAGAATCAATGAGGCCTACAACTGAGAATTATTACATTTAAAATCTACCTGTTACTGAACAGAATATTAAACATATGCTATTCATATAAATAAAGAGAATATATTAAAATATTCCAAGCAAAGCAAAGACTTTGCTTTGGGCCTTGCTTGGTTTTTTTGTTTGTTTGTTTTTTTTAACCAATGTCTGGTTTATTGCCTTGCTCTCTTTATTTTTTGAACTTATTAAATAATGTGCCTGATTAAATATTTTGAGAACAGGTAATCTGTACAATCTGAATAGTGCTGTTTACCCCTCTTAACATCAAAAGCAATCACATATTATGAACTGAAAGACAAGACACATAAAAACTGTACTTTTGATATCCTTGCTGCAATTTCCCCTAATGGTATATTTAGTACCATTTAAAAAAATAAATTTATATTATTTTATCAGCTCAGAAGGACTGGTATTCAAGAACCCACAGAAAATTCTCTTTCTTCCAAGCCAAGAGCACCAAGAACTACTCCCTTTCTTCAACTGAATAGAATTAAAAATGTGGAATATGATGGTAAGACACTTTGGTGGTTTCCTTCTTGAAGCTATTATCATCACACTCTATTCTTAGGACCTGCTCTAGACTATAAGATAGTAAGGAGGCATATCCACCAGATACAATGTGTCGATCTAAATAAGATCCTAGGATTCTTTTAAAACCCTATAAAAAACATACTTCAGACAATCAGGGAAATTTAAATATGGACTTAAATATTAGATAGAATGGGATGTCTATTAATTTTCTTAGATGTGCTAATGGTACTGCAATCACGTAAGAGAATAACTTCATGTTTAAGAGTTGTATGCTGAAGTATTTAAAGAGTTAAGGGTCATGATGTTTGCAAATTACTTTCAAACATAGTATTTGTGTGTATGTGCATAAAAACAAAGGTAGCAAAATATAAATAACTGATGAATATAGAAGGGAAGACTATGGTGTTCTCTTCCACAATTATTTCCACTTTCCTGTTTGCTTGAAATTTTTCATAAGAAAAACAAAAGTTGGCCATTACCACCAGTGCCTTGCTAAGCTATGATGTGGCCATGTGCTATTTGAGCTATGGCCAGGATGTGTTTCCTGGCTTTGGCCCCCTCTTTCTCTCTAATTTACTTTCTAAATAAACTACAAAAAAAGAAAAAAAAAAGTTTGGGGAATGTCTCCATTCCCAGCAATATAATAAACTCTTAAAACCTTTATTTTTTATTTATTTATTTTACATTAATTCTTTCCAATACATCTGTTGACCACCTGCTATCCACCAAAGCACTGTACTAAGTTTTATATGTATTTCTGCCACTTTCTATTCCACCTATGTCTAGCAAAAAATAATAATGTGTTTAAAATGATAATTTTGTCACTTTTCTTAAAAAGGGCTCAATTGGGTAAGAAATATTTTCGTATTACTTAAAAAGCGTACTATCTAATAAAAATGCCTTAGCATAAACACTGCTAGAAAAAAATCTACATTTATCACAATTTCATGAAACGTCAAGTAAAATCTCAAGCTCCAAAATTATCATTCCTATTACTAAATCTTATGTAATAACATTTTGTTGCTTCTAGGCATTCCTACTGACTGTACCTCCATTTATAACAGAGGTGAACATACCAGTGGTATATACGCCATTAGACCTGGCAACTCTCAAGTTTTTAATGTCTACTGTGATATTAATTCAGGTAAAACCTGTCTAAGGAGAAAACAGTAGCTAGCTCAAGTTACTATTAGCAAGACTAATAATTCTGTTATACACACATATAAAATGAAATATACATGAGTATTAATATAAATTTAGTACTCTCTTGTTTATGTATGTATTCAATAGTATCTTTATTTTTTAATTTTGATTTTATTTTAAAGATGTGGGGTACATACAATTCAGGATTAGGTAGATAAGTGGTCATTGTACAGGTAAAGTTTAGGCATCCCTTTGGTCCCTACTTCCCCTGGTTTGAGATCAGGTACCTTTATTAATGATATGTGTCCTCCCCCCTGGCAGTGTCCCACTATGCTCATTCCCTTTTTATAGTATTATGATTAAATGTTCAGGGTCCACTTATGAGTAAGAACAAGTGATATACTTTATGGCTGTATAATACTCTATCATGTATATGTACCACATTTTAAAAAATACAATCTATTTCGATGGGCAGCATGGTTGGTTCCATGTTTTTGGTATTGTAATGATTTGCATTCTTCCAGGTATATTCCCAGAAGGAGGATGCTGGGTTGTATGGAAGTTCAATTTTTAGATCTTTTAGGGATCGCCACACTATTTCCCATAGAGGTTGTACTAGTTTACACTCCCACCAACAGTGTAGAATAACAGATGCTGGTGAGGATATGCTGGTTTTCTTTTCTCCATATCCTCACCAGCATCTGTTATTCTTTGAGTTATTGATGATGGCCATCCTGACTAGAGTTAGGTGGTGTCCCAGTGATTTTGATTTGCATACACTCCCACCAACAGTGTAGAAGTGTTTCCTTTTCTCCATATCCTCACCAGCATCTGTTATTCTTTGAGTTATTGATGATGGCCATCCTGACTAGAGTTAGGTGGTGTCCCAATGATTTTGATTTGCATTTCTTTGATGATTGAGCATTTTTTAATGTATCTGTTGACTGCTTGTATTTCTTCTTTTCAGAAGTGTCTATTCATATCTTTTGCCCACTTTTTAATGGAGCTGCTTGATTTTTTTTCCTTTTGGCACATTTGAGTTCCTTGTAGATCCAGGATATTAGGCCTTTGTCAGATAAATAGTTGGCAAATATTTTTTTCCCATTCTGTAAGCTGTCTCCCTGCTCTCTTGATGGTTTTTTTTTTTTTTGCTTTGCACAGGCTTTTCAGTTTGATGAGGTCCTACTTGCCTATCTCATCTCTTATGGCATGGGCTTTTGATCAGGAATTGGTTGCCTATACCAAATTCTGTAAGGGTGTTTCCTGTATTTTCTAAGATTCTTACAGTGAGGTTTTACATTTAGGTCTTTGATCCATTTAGAGTTGATTTTTGTATATGGTGATGGGAAAGGGTCCTGCTTCAATCTTCTGCATGTGTTCAGCCAGTTTTCCCAGCACCATTTACTGAATAGGTTTTTCTCTCTCCAGTGGTTGTTGGTGGAGGCTTTGTCAAAGATGAATTGGTTGAGAAATTGAGATTTTGCTCCCGGACTTTCTATCCTGTTCCACTGTTCCATATGCCTGTTCTTGTACCAAGACCAGGCTGTTTTGATTATTGTAGCCTTATAGTAAAGTCTGGAAGTGTGATACCTCCCATTTTGTTTCTTTTGCTGAGGACTGTTTTGGCTGTTCGTGGTCACTTATACTTCTATATGAATTTCTGTATTGATGTTTCCAGAACGATGTTGGTAATTTAATAGGTATTGCAGTGAATCTATAGATTGCCTTTGGTAGGATGGACATCTTTTTTTTTTTTTTGAGTTGGAGTCTCACTCTGTCGCCCAGACTGGAGTGCAGTGGCCGCTCCCGGCCACCGCAGCCTCGACCTACTGGGCTCCGGCGATCCTTCCACCTCAGCCTTCCAAGTAGCTGGAACTACAGGCGCGCGCTACCGCGCCCG